>JAVJIF010028942.1:0-68828 GCA_038442645.1 Agave tequilana | reverse complement strand
GTCGTTCAACAAAAAGATCATTTTCCTTGGTTTGCATGTATTGGATCTGTATCTGATCTCATGAAGCCAACCCCAGTTATATTCACGATATTGTTTATGTGGGGCACCAGTTAGAATAATTGTAACCTTGAGATCTCTTGTCTCTGAGGGTCGCTGTTCTTGTGGGTTAGTTTTCTTGCAGGATGTTTTTTATGAAATTAGGTGCTTATCCACTGAGTGAGCTTGAAGGGATGAGACATAGGCCGTGATCCCATTATGAGAGCTGATAATCATTGGGCTATCGAGGCAGTTAAATCGGCAATAGAGGTTTTTGTGACAGATTTTTCAAGTTTTGATCACACCTACAAAATCAGACAAGTCACTTTTAGTGTATTCGGATGGTTGCAATCAATAACCGGGGGTTCATATCTGATTTCTCTTCATCAGTATCAAATTAGTCTGTCTCTTTCGTCCCACAAGTGATAGACACTATTTGTCTTAAATTTGAAAAGCACTAGTATTGGCCATACACAACTAAAGCTTGTCAATGGACTGAATAATAAATCTTGTTTTGTTGTTGTCATAATCTAGGCTGTTCTGTTGTCAATGTGACCAAGAGAGTTCTTAGATTGTGTTGCGTTCAAAATTCTGGAAGCAGAACACTACTACTAGAATTCTTGGCCATACGCAAATGCACGTGAAATTAAAATGAAGATGCGTAGAATTTTGAACTTTACACAAATTTGAATTGTGAAGAGATTATCCAGGGAAGTTGGATAGGAAAGTGAAGCATTGTAGAGATAGTGAGACTCACTTTTTTAGTTATTTTTAGGTGACATCCAACATGTGTTTTCTTCCTCTGTAGAATAGTATTGATGTTTGTATATGCATATTCTTGCTTGAGATACTGAATTAGATCGAAAATCTAGTATACTTTTCTAGGAATACAAGATTACTGAAATTGCAATTAGATCATAAATTCTGCCATTTTGAACTATTTTGTTGGTCCAAATCAGCCTCCTTAAATTTCCAACTACAATCCTCAAAATTACGAACATCATAAGAACGACATCAAATGAAAAGGTGTGGATAAAGAGTCATAGAACATAAGAAGAAAGAACCATTTCATCAGTGCGTGCAGAGATCAGACATCAGGACCAGATACACTGACACTATGATTCAAGCGATTCTCGCCCATCTGGTCTCGGTAACCAGCCCCTTTGTGCACTCCACTGCTGGAAACAGCACCACTGCAAGCTTCCTCGTTTCTTCTTCGGACAACTTCAGCTTTCTGGGAGGCTTCCTGCTGCATTCCAGTTTCGGTAGAGTGCTTCTCGGGCTTTGAGCCACCGCGCCACTGTACAATTCATCAGGATAAAAATTCAGACAAAACTGTCAAATGGATTGTTTCAGGGAGAAACGAGCGAATGAGCAATACTTGGAGAAGGCTATCCTCTTAGTTGGTGCCGGGGTGGAGAAGTCGAAATGCAACTGGCGAGCAGCGAGAACCTGGAGAACAGAGAAAGCATTGTGGAAACATGATTACAGTTTTCCAGAAAAGAAGTTTCGTTTCTGACGGAGGGTTGAACTCACTGCATTGTGGAAGCATTTCGAGACGAGGAGCAACTGTTTGAGTTCGCCATGGTCCAGTTGCAGAGAATTTGGACCTGAAGTAGGAAATCAAATCAGAGAAGCACTGTTATTGTCAGTGTTCAAAGTGAAACTAGATTTTGAGAGGAGAAAAAGATGAAACTCACTAGTGTGTCCAAAGGGAGAGAATCAATGGAAGCGTGCATGAGGAAGAAGGAAGAAGGGAAGATGGATTCATTTCATCCTCTGTTTTGATACATTGGTAGCATTTAGAAACTACCTGTAACTGCTTCAATCTGTTTACAATAAAAACACTGACAATTGAGAAACCTTGGCAATGTGCAGAAAATATGAACTTAAAGAGTAGTACAAAATTTGATGCCTCGAGGTCCAAAGGAAGCAAGCAAACATACAAGGGTGATTTCAAAGAAGATGATGCAGGTATTTTCACCGCAATGGATGTGAATTTCTACCCTTTTTTTTCGCTCGCGGGGTAGTTTCTCTCTCAGTAATTGTTATTTCTCTCTCTTATTGTATTTTGATTTCAATATTATTGAAATCTCCTCTTATCTCTTTACACAATAAGTTAATTGAATTTTAATTTCAAAATGTTTTTGAGATCTAATCTTATCTCTCTATACACAAGAATTTCACAAAACCTTGGTCAATGATTAAATATGTAGAAAACAATTTGAAATTTTTAGTAAAGATAAAAATCACTCTTTGTAAAAGAAAATGAACTTTATTTAGTTTGAATTCTGTTTCAGGCAGTAGGCTTGTTTGATGATAAATGGCAACAACAACTTTGATGTGTGTCACAATATTCCCACTGAAGTTAATTTACCTTAGTTTGAGTGAAGAACCCTATTTATGATAATAGTCCCTTTCTGCTATTTTAAATTGTGAAAAAAAAACCTCTTTTTAGGGAAATATTTTTATCTACTCACTTTAAACCGACTTACATAAATATTTTTTATTTTAAACTTTGATGTGTATTCTCTTTTTTCTTAACAATATATATATATATTTTGACCCACTTTTTTTTTTATTATCTAAAAAAATTTCTTCTCTTTAAAAATAATAGCATGTTCTGTCTCTTCATCCTAGAGCTCAAGTTTTAGGATGACTATCATAATAATTATGGAAAATTTTGCAGTAACCACCTACTTTACTTCGTAATTGAGGGAAAAAAAACTCAGTTTCATATATTTTCCTGCGCAACAGCCTCATTTATGTCAGCATAAATTGATTCCTCTCAATCACTACTTTTTTTATATATTTTCATTTCTTTTTTTACCCTTCTTCATCCGCTCTTGACGTTGCTCTCCCCTCAATCTTAACCCTGACGCAGAGTAATTCGCGGGTCAATTTGCGCGATCGGGTCCACCGTGGGTGTTGGAAGGAGACGGGAGAGCCCCTCGAGCAATTTTTTTTAGACTCGATTTTTTACAGATCTCATTTGTTTCTTGCTGGCGATGAGTTTTGGTTGTGTCTGTGATGGATGCGTTTTTTAGATCTGGAAAGCATTGGGCATGAATCGATTGTCAGTGAACGGGGAGGGCTGTTGATGATTGCAATGCTGCTATGAGGACTGTGACTCATGATCACAGGGTCCTTTGTGAGGACTGCGACTTTTAATAAAGACTCAAAATCAAGATATTTTTGTGTGGATTGTGATTATAGTCGCAATCCTAATAAAGAGGAGTGCGATCATGGTTGCAAGTCTAATAAAGATTCAGAAACATGGTAATTTTATGAGGACTGTGATCATGATCGCAGTCCTCAGTCCTATAAAAACCCAGAAACATATTATTTTTGTGAGGATTCGCAGTGCTCAATCGCAAGCCTAATAAAGAGGACTGCGATCATGGTCGCAGTGTTAAAAGACTCAGAAATATGTACTAATAAAGAGGACTGCGATCATGCTCACAGTCCTTAGAAATAGGGCATTTTTATGAGGATCGCGGTCATGGTCCAGTCCTCAGAAATAGGTTTTTTTTTTTTTTTTTTTTTTTTTTTTTTTTGAGAGGGTCGCGATTATGGTCACAATCCTCTATATACCAGTTGTTCGTATTTTTGAACAGTCCGCTTTTTTCTGAAGTGATACTGCGGGATATTTGTGTCTTTCGCCGTTGAGGATCACTTCTTCTCTTCTTCTTGCTTGACACGTGGGCGCACATGGTTGGTTTAAAAAAAGAAGTGTCTAAAGTGAATAAAATTATAAAAGTGAGTTTTTCCCCTTAATTATTAGATAAAAACTGCTTTTTTTTTCACTCGCGTAGTAAAAATTGTCTACATAAGAAAGATTAAAGGAGAAAAATCTGCTAATAATATCTAAAGAGGAGATATTACCAAATATGTTGTTTGCTAAGTTTTCACACCCTAAATCCACAAGCAAAACCTCACAAAAGATCAAGACATTGCTAACCACTTGATTCAGATCTCATTTCGCGGTTTTATCGATCTTATTTAATCTTTATATTTTGCATTTTATTATCTTATTTGAAAGCTTCTGTATCATACCACTTGGTTCTTGGCTTCAAGAGTATGCACTCTGAACCCACTCAAATTGTTATATTTGTACAAGAAAGATAAAAATAAAATTAAAAAATTAAAAAAAAATGTCTAAGCTATTGTTAGCAATAAAAAGGAATTAATTGTTTGAGAGTTTTTTTTTTTTCCTATGCTTGACAATTCTTTGGTGGCCACCCCATATTGATCTCCTTGTTTTTGCGCCAGTGAGATCTGAATTCCAAATCTTGTTTAAACTATAAGAGACTTTATCATTATACTACAGTAACACTTTCCTTCTAAAACTATAGAACGTAAATAGATGAAGGTGTCTAGTCGATAGAAGTCTTATTTTTATATATTATTCTCTGAAATTCAGTTACAATCTAAAATATTTAGTCGAAAAGAACAAGATTAAATATTGTTTTTTTTTTTTTTTTTGAGGATATAATGAGATTAGATACTTAAATCAATTTTCATTTCTAGCAAACTCTAGTTACATTTCAGTAGTCGGTACTGTGCTCAGCTGGCCGACATCTTCTTGTCTTATACGGCCATGCATCTTCAGGAATTCCCCCGATACAATCAGGGTCGGCTCCACATACAACCCAGTGTGGACGGACGTTGCATTGGATTTTATAAATAATGAAATAGTATATATAGGTTTGTAACTTTTTTTTTGTATATAATCTTTTTTTTTAGATTAGTTTTACTAATATAATAACACTTTTGAGCTCTAACTGAAGTGGTAACTTATAAATTATTAGAGTTCACAAGTTCAAGTCTTGATAGCTGCAGCATTCTATTTTATTGCCACTGAGTACAATCAAACCACGTGCGCACATGGAGTCAAAGCCAACCACCACACCCAATGCAATTATCAACAGATAGCCCAACTGGGCAATGCCCCCCGCATTTGGCGCCGTGGCCAAAGCGGGGTGTGCTCCCCCAAGGTCGCTTGGTCGAATCCCTATGGGGTGACATTGCCTAGTAAGGCCCTCTTAACTAAAAAAAAAATTCAACAGAAATCAGTGTGCCCAAAAATAACATATTTTATCTTTGGAATGCAAGAGGCCAAATCCTCAAACTTTATAATATGGAACATCATCACTTAAGATAGATTATGAAGAATATAAGACATGAGACTTACATGTGTGTAGTGGTCACTTTTTGACTTACCCGAGATCACGACGCTTGTCAATCCAGCCTCGCGTGGATGTGCGACGCATGGTTACTTCTGAAATAGTTAATTTGAAATCATCGCCTTGCTTGGATTACGAGCGGATCAGGAGATTAACATAAGAGTCAGATCTGATTACAGAGATCTCTATCTTTAAGTCCAATCTTAATTCAAATAAGCTAGCAAACTCCCGGAGGCATTTCCTCCTTATCTACAGTCGAGCACGAATCACCAGATAAAGATGAACTATGTCCTACATTAATTCAAACCGGGACGTTCGGCTCAACCTAAGCCACGTAAGGGATTCAGGTATTCAAACTGAGCAGAAATCCCTAGTTCTATCTATTTGACATGATTTGTATAAATAGAGGATCTCTTCTAATGGGAAAAGGACCTCAAGTTCACCCAAATCTTAGGAACATTTTCGTAATTGTCATTGACATAGCGGAGTCTCTCTCTCTCTATGGTTTTTTCCCTTTCGGATTGTCCACGTAGTTCTATTGCGTTTGTGATTGACTTTTCTGTGATTTAATGGTATTCACTTCCCTATTTTGATGCATGGATTGATTCCCTAGAAATTACTCACTGCATTTGGTGCTTTCATTGAGTCCGAACCTAAGACTTTCGAGATCTCTCGCTATCCAATACCCTAATCCTTCTACGAAGACATCCTACATACAACGATCATGGCACATAGGAGCACCTCCTGGCATGGCGTCGACGCTTATGATGAATTTGACCCAACGGCACTCTCACAAGGACAGCTTGTCCAGGTGGTGATCGATTTGCAATGACAATTGGATGAGCACAGGGCGAAGGCCGACCGTCACCGCGACACGGCGGAGCGCGAGCGCGAGGCGGTAATACATGTAAATCATCAATTGCTCACACAAATAAAAGTTCTGCGAGAAGCCCAGCAGGTCATCGAGTTGGGCACTCGGGAAGTCCTGACAGGCCCTTCCTTCGAGGCCCATCAACACCCCACAACCCAATCGACCTGCGTGCCAAGATTAACAAGATGCGATCCATAGTCGGTGTCCCGCACAATGACCATGTGAACCTTCAGCACGACAACTCGAGGAAAAGCGTAAGGGGGCACCGAGCCCTAGCTCCCAAGGAGGACCCCCCTCCCCCCCTGACGACGGTGAAAGCCAAAAGCTCCGTCACCTTCATGCCCATAAACCTCCAATTGACCAGATATTCCATATCGTCAGTACCAGCCCTAGTTTAAACTCCCTAAGACTATCGGATGTGACCCTGACTCTCTTGAAGCAGGAAACTGCTCTTTCCATGGCAGCCGGGGACACGCCATAGAATATTGTTGGGCACTTAAACGACACCTCGAAGACCTAGTTCAGCTAGGACATTTGGATGAGTTCATCCTCAGCCTAGAGAAAGATCCTAAAATTGGAGAGACTCCCATCGAAATAGTTGAGTGAGATGCGCGCACCTTGATACCATCCGGGACGGGAACAACATTATTAGGCAATGTACTTCCCACCCGAAGTAATACTGCGTGTAAAACTGCATGACATCCAATAAAATTATACAAATGAATACGCTAAACAACATATTTCGGGTCATACTCTGACGAATATGAGGGAAAGATAGCCCCGCGGTTATCACTCGAAAGATGGAGGCTCGCCCACTTAGGCTGCTTGGAGTCGGCCTAGACAGATTTTCACCTTGACGGCCACTCGAGTGAATCAACAGCGTATATTAGGTCTTACCCTGACGGCTATGAGAAAAAGACAGCCCCCGCGGCTATCTCTCGGGGAGCCCCTGAAAGACAGAGGATCGCCCACTTGGGTTGCTCGGAGTCAGCTTAAACAGGTTTTCACCTTGACGGCCACTCGAGCAAATCAATAGCATATATCGGGTCCTACACCCTAGCCGATCAGGGCGAGAGCCTACTCAATAAGCAGTGGAACTCCTTTCACTTAAAGCGATATTATATGTAAGTCATGTAAACCTTCAATGAAAGAATCGTTTTCTACTCGCATTTCTCCCAGCTCAGGTATCTACCTCGAGCATAGTGTACAGTCTCCAAAGCCTATACGGGTCCTCTACACCCTGACGGCACCCCTCGGGGAATCTTCTGAAAGATGGAGGTTCGGCCATGCCAGCTTGTTAGGTCCAGCCAATGATGGGTTAAAACACTGATGACTGCCTGAGCAGGTCCGCAGCCTATACGGGTCCTCTACACCCTGACGGTACCCCTCGGGAACCTTCTGAAAGATGGAGGTTCACCCACGCCAGCTGTTTAGGTCCAGCTAATAATGGATTAAAACCCTGATGACTGCCTGAGCAGGCCCGCAACCTACACGGGTCCTCCACACCTTGACGGCACCCCTCGGGAAACCTTCTGAAAGATGGAGGCTCGCCCCCACCGGCTGTTCAGGTCCAGCCAATGACGGGTTAAAACGCCGATAACTGCCTGAGCATGCCCGCAGCTACACGGGTCCTCTCCTGAAAGATGGAGGCTCGTCTACGCCAGTTGTTCAGGTCCTGCCAATGATGGGTAAAACCCCGATAACTACCTGAGCAGGCACACAGCCTACACAGGTCCTTTACACCCTAACGACACCTGTAGGAGAACATCCTGAAAGATGGAGGCTCGCCCACGTTGGCTGTTCAGGTCTAGCTAATGTCGAGTTATAACCCCGATGACTGTCTGAGCAGACCCGCAACCTACACAGGTCCTCTATGACGGCACGCCTCGGGGAACCTCCTGAAAGATGGAGGCTCGTCCACGCCGGCTGTTCAGGTTAGCCAATGACGGGTTAAAACTCCGATGACTGCTTGAGTAGGTCCGCAGCCTACACGAGTCTCTACACCCTGACGGTACCCCTTGGGGAACCTCCTGAAAGATGGAGGCTCGCCTACGCTGGCTGTTCAGGTCCAGCCAATGATGAGTTAAAATCTTGATGACTGTCTGAGAAGGCCCGTAGCCTATACGGGTCCTCTACACCCTAACGGCACCCCTAGGGGAACCTCTTGAAAGATGGAGGCTCACCCACGCGGATGTTCAGGTTCAGCCAATGTTAGGTTAAACCCCCGATGACTGCCTGAGCACGCTCACAGCCTAAGTGGGTTACACCCTAAGCTCCTGACAGACGGAGCCTTGCCCGATGAACCTCTCTGAGATCAACCCATTCGGATCCTCTACACCCGAGCGGATAACTCCCCGATGAACCCCTGAAAGACAGAGTTCGCTCATAATAGGCGGCCTTCTCCCTAACTGAGGATCCCCTAGCAGGTCCCACTAGGGAGCTGCGCACTGAGTCATTTCTAGTACTACGAAGCAAGATGGCTCCCGAGGAGTAAGAAGATCTCAATCATAAATAAGGTAAGATTCAAACTATTATTGATTGTACTTTTTTATGTATTACAAAGTTGCTAGATCACATCTCTCCTCTTACAAGTGCGATACATCTTACAAATGTGATGTTAATACCAGTTTTGATTTTACATGTGTGTGTTCTTCCTGAAAGAAAAAGCAGGGACACTCGTTGTCACATCCTCGACCATAACCTGGTGATGACTCCTAAGCTAGCAATCCCCTCAGAGTCGAATGAACGACGATACTGAGACTCCCAGGAAGACTCCAACAAGAGAACCACGATCAAATTGCAGACCGAAGCTTGTAAGGCAACGGAGGATACCTATACCAAGACCATAACTCCAGAGCAGAGGCGGACAAGGAGGCGGCACCCCATAAGGGCACAGACGTTCGGCCCCTAATACCATAGTTATCGTCGAATACCCTTATGCTCCCTGCTATATGCTCGCTACTAGGAAAGAAGAGGGGGACAAGCCCAAACTTCACCCCAGTCTGCTCCGACCAAAGGCCAAACATACAGACCAAGCAGAAAATATTTCATTCCATGTCCATCCCTGCAACAGGGCCTCGTCGTAAGAATTTAGACTGTTTGACGAGCCCATCGCAAGAACTAAAACTCTTCGACGAAATAGACTCCTAAATATTAGGAGTGCAGTAACAATACCACTCATTCCATCTCGTTCCTTCATTGAATGAAGAACGAAGAAGACATCATTGTTTGCAGAACAGAACAAGCCTTTAAAACAACAAAAGACTTTCAGAAGGTAGTCTAGATCCCTCCTGAAGAGTCCCATTCTATATATATTGGGGGAAGAAGCCCAAGAGCCAACCTCCTAGGCTTCTAATCCTAAAAGAAGATAAAGCATCGCTCCACTTGGGATCCTACACGTGTCATAGAAGAAGGGACTCGAACCGTCACGCTAATGCATCATACCTTCCTCAAAAAGCGCCCACCTTCATAAGAGACGGTTATCTTCCCAAAGTTGCCACTCGAGATGTGCATCACACACCTCAAACACAGTGTTGCACGAAAGGCGGTAGCTAGATCAATGCAGCACCAGATATAACACATTTAAGCCCTTGCAGACTGTATCGCTATGCACACCACTACACGATAAACTCTGTAGCAACAATGAATACCTTGAATCTAAGTCCAGAAAGTTCTCATTTCATTCTACTCCCCTATCTACATCAGAGACTCCGAGAACCTAAAATCCCCTAAGGGAGCGTTCCTGACCTTTACCTAAAGAAGAGAGCAGAGGGGGCATCTAAACTGGTCACTTTCTGACTCGCTCGAGATCACGACACGTGTCAATCCAGCCTCACGTGGATGTGCGACACGTGGTTACTTCTGGAATGGTTAATCCGAAATCATTGCCTTGTTTGGATTGTGAGCGGGTCGGGAGATTAACATAAGAATCAGATCTGATTTCAGAGATCTCTATCCTTAAGCCCAATGTTAACTCAAATAAGGTAGCAACTTCCCGGGAGCAGTTCATCTTTATCTACAGTCGAGCACGAATCACCAGATAGAGATGAACTCTGTCCTACGCTAATTCAAACTGAGACATTCGGCTCAGTCCTAAGCCAGATAAGGGATTCAGGCATTCAAACTGAGCAGAAATCTATAACTCTATTTATTTGACATGATTTCTATAAATAGAGGATCTCTTCCAATGGGAAAAGGACCTCAGGTTTACCCGAATCCTGGGAACACTTTTGTAATCGCCATTGACATAGTGAAGTCTCTCTCTTTCTCTCTCTGTGGTCTTTCGAGTTTTTCACGTATTTCTATTGTGTTTGCGATTGAATTTTCTGTGATTTGATGGTATTCACTTCCCTATTTTGGTGCGTGGATTGATTCCCTAGGAATTACCCGCTACAATATGTACGAAGTATGAACAGTGAAAGTGAGATATCATGTTCATCATCAGAGAGATTCACGAATGTTATCTAATAATAATAAAAGTTTGAAAGAAATTTTCAAGAGCAGTGGAAAAGCTTCTCATTCTCCCTAGATAACCTCACGAGCATGATTGAAGCGTCGATATATATCGGGAAAACCCGATACGATATTAACCCTGAAATATCGATTGACTGGGAGTGATATTGACAATATGACTGATCTTGCCAATTTTAATGCCTGATACTGACGATATTAATACTAAAAGCCGACAATATGATATGAGCATTACTCATATTGTATTTTTCGATGTTTGGTTGGTAGTTGGGAAGTATAAGTAAAAAAGTATATTGTGTTTTTCAGTGTTTGGTTTGTAATGTGGAAGTGAAAGTGGAGAGGTTGACCACAAAGTTGATTGTAAAATAATATTAAAATAAAAATTAATTATGAAAAAAATTTGGACTGTAATTAGAATGCAAGTAAAATTTACATAACTATAAAATTAACTGTTTAGAGGTACAACTTATTACAAATGAGATTTACATGACCACAAAATTAACTGTAGCACCCTAAAAGTGAGAAAATTGTTGTGTAAAAAGGAAAAGAGAAAAGGAAAAGGGAGTTTTCCATTTTCCTTTTTCGGTTTCTAGATGGGTAACGGAAGTGGGAAATGACAATTCTCACTTCCTCACTTTCGCCCACTTACTTGAAACCAAACACGCCCATAGAGAGTAATGCACCAGACCCACGACAGCCTCTCCTCCCCCATATTCAAATTCCACTCAGCGTGCTACTGTTACTCCTGTGCTCCATAACTCCAGTGTGCTACTCTTTTCTTTTTCTAGTTATGTGAGAATTTTTGTTGTAAATTTGTGCTTTTTTTGTTTAAAGGTGCTCTATTGTTTTTCTTTTTCTTTTTTTTTTTTCCTTTGTGATCAACTTGTTTGATGCCTTATCACTCTGTGGTTGGTTAATTATAACATAATTGCAATTAGTGTGATTACAAAATTGTTTGTATGCATGATTGATGGGATATTGGATACCTAGAAAAAAATGTTCATGTGTGCTTTAAGTTATTGAATGTTTAATGGGATATTTATTAGTGGTACTTTCTTTTTTCTCACTGAGTAAGATAATTGTATTGGCCCTAAGGCCATCACTCTAGTTTTGATGATGATTAACTCGTATAATTATAATACTAATAATCTTGCATGTTTAAATTTAAGATTTTAATCAAAATCTTTGTTCAAGTGTTTAACTTCAACAAAAAACTCAAAGTCAAGTTTTGAACCTAACAAGTGTTTATTCAAAAGCTCAAGCATAATAATCACATCTAGCACTCAAGAAGGAGTCAAACTAAAAAAAAAAAAAAATCAAGCTTGAATTGGGTCAAGATGAAGAAGAAGAATATCAAGAAGAAGAAGACTTGTTTAAAGTTGTCTGTAAGTTTGTTTAACTTCTTGTAAAGTATAAATTAGATTTGATCGCTCAAGCTCACACATACATAAAGTTTTTAACTATGTTTTATTGAATATTTTGAAAATAAATTTATAGTTTAAAGTTTATATTTTATAAGATCTTGTTTAAAAGAGTTCATATTTCAAAATGTATTTAATATCTCAAAAAGAAGTTCAAAATGTTTGAAATATGTTTTAATTTTTAATCAACATATTGGTGCTCGAAAGTATTTACATGAACTATAGAATTTATAGGAATTCATTTTGACTTTTTTAAGAGATTTTAAAAATAACAACAAAAATATGTTTTTGGCCTCAGGTTGGTCAATCGGTAGGTTCACTGGATGTGTCACATGCCATTTGGCTTGTGCACATGCTCGACCGTTGTCTAGAGAGCAACAGTTCTCAAATCGATCGATCGGGCGGTCAATCGATGACCAGAGAGGTGGCTAGAGAGCAAAATGTATTCTTGGGTCGGTTGACCGGTCGACTGATAGGTGTGAGAACAGAATTTGTTCTCACATCAGTCGACCGAGCGATCAATCGACAGCTCCCAACAGCTAGTTTTAGCTGTTAGCGGTCGACCGTTAGGTAGCAGAAACTACCAATTTTGTTTTTAGACGTCTAGTTGTGGTCAAAATTTTCTGGTTTGGTTTCTAACAGCTACTTTGAGTAAAGCACGTTTTGTTTTGATACCTCTATATTTAGAGGTTATATCAGAGAGTTTTTAACTAAGTTTTTAAGTGTTATTCATTTAAACATCTTTTCTAAGAGTTTTTCTTGAGTCATCAAACTTCAAAGCTTGAGCCAATCAGATCTATATCTATTCGGAATCATTGTTGTGAGAGAGTTTTGTTTGTGATCAAGAATCTTGATCACAAGTGTTTGATTCTTTGTATTGGTATTGAGTGGTTGGTTGTTGCGGCCTCAAGCGAACTTGGCAGTTTGCATGTTGTTATTCTTGTGAGAATGAGTGAGAGACTTGCGGGTCCGAGGGTTCTTGAGAAGACTTGTAATGCTAGGTGATCTTGCGGGATCGTGCTTAGTGAAAACCTTCATTGCGATGAAGGCGGGGACATAAAACAAGTTGTTCGAACCTTGAAACAAATCTCTCGTGTTTGCTATTACTCTTCTCTTTCACTCATACTCACTCTTGTTTATATTTTACATTATTATATTTGCTCAACATTATATGCTTGCTATAGTTTTAATATGTTTGTACTCATTTAAATCGAGAAACTCACTCTTGTTTATATTTTACATTATTATATTTGCTCAACATTATATGCTTGCTATAGTTTTAATATGTTTGTACTCATTTAAATCGAGAAACGATTGAGCATCTCAATTTTATCTAAGAGGAATCTTGAGGAGAAGTTCAGAACGCTTCACGAGATATACGGTTTTATTTCTTGATTATTAGTTTATTGTTTATATGTGCTGATTTTGTTAAGGTGTACTTGATTATAGTTAAATTTTTAAATTTTGCATTAGATTAGCACATCACTATTCATCTCTCCTCCTGGTGATTTCAAATTTTTGATAATAGATTAGGCAGCGTGAAAGGAGCTCATGTTACTGAGATTTGAGTTTCAAGTACAGAGAGCTTCACTGATCCAATCTAGTATTTATAAGCTCAACTACTTGTAAAGGGCACAAGATACTTCATTCTTCTTATGTCTCCAAAACAATCTAAATTTCGTGTAGAAACCCTCTTAATCTTATGTTCAATTTTTGGGCACAAACAATTCTCAAACGAAATTACGAATTGCATATGATTTGACATTTTTTTTGTCTCTTCTTATTTTTAAATTCCTCCAACATCTAAAGGATCAGACCTATGTATTACTAGGTATAATACGTTACTATATAAAATGTAACTAATTTGGTTTTATACCTAAGCATAAGTATTATGCTCAAAATATGAGTACAAGTCTATCTAAGCAGATATAATAGGAACAACCTAAATAATTGAATTTTCTTTCAGTTTTATTACAGAATAACATGATGTGGTTTCTATCAGTTTTATTACCCGATAGTTTAACTAGGGATGTCAACAAAGCCGGACCAGGTAGGGCCCGCCCCACCCGGCCAAAAAGCGCCAGCACGGCCCTGCCCTGGCCCAGGTTCCCTTTAGGGAACTCAGGTCTGGCCCGCGACCAACTGGCCCGTATTGGGCAAGGCAGGGCTGGCCTTTTATTTAAAAAAATAAAAAATCTAAAAAGTTAAAAAAAGCCTAAAAATTTAAAAATTCTAAAAGAATCTCAAAAATCCTTAGTGAAAAAATTGACAAAGAAAAGTACAAGTTGTGAGATAAAAATGTAAATTTTTTTATTAATGATCCAATAAAATGGATAAATTGATACAAATACAATTGAAGTAAAAACTAAAAATTTAAAAAATCATTCTTAAATAAAAAAATTACAAGTCTTCAAATATTTTATCATTTATAAATAAAAAAATTATAAAGCCTTCATTCATCTTCTGGGGAGTCTTCGATAAGATCATCAATTGTTTTATTTTGACTTTTCTTTTCCGCATCCAGCCAATCATTTTCGCATATGGTAATCTCGATTGCATCTGACGCCGGACGTTTCTTGTATCAGTCAGTACTCGATCACCTGTAGTAAAAGTAGACTCTGATGCTACTGTAAATGGCGGAGTACATAGTAAATCACTTCTTATAATGGAAAACACAAGATAAGTTGATACATGTGATTTTCACCATGCTAAAATATCAAAATTATTAAATCCTGAGTCTAGATTGATCTTAGGAGTTGCGGCACGTTGGATATAATAATGAAGCTCATTTAAAGTGTTAGAGGTTCTAGATTCTTTAGATACTGATAAAAAACTTGAAAATAATGAACTTCTACTTCTAAATTAAGAAGAAGTTTGAGATGAAGAAGAAGATTGTTTATTTCCATACGTAGTTTCATAATAATCATACAACTTATTTATAAAAGCATCAATATCTACCCACATTACGATAGGACTATTATCATATTTCTTCTTTCATAAAAAAATTCAAGTAAAAATTTACATTCATGAGCTTTTGGGGGCAGACGGGCCAGCCCGCATTTCAATTGCCCAAGAGCGGGCCGGGCCAACGCCCCCGCTAGGGCCTAGCACGGCCCGCCAGGGCCGTGGGCCGGTTTTTTTAGACCCAAGTCCTGCCCATAGAGTCGCCAGATCTGGGCCGAGTCTGGCCCGAGTACCACTCGGGCTGGGCCCGACCCGGGCGAGTTGCCGGGCTGGACCAGCCCACTTGACACCCCTAAGTTTAACCTTTTGAGTGAAGTGATCTCCCGGTGTAGCGCCAGAACACAAACTTTTGAGAGATTCTACATTTAAATCTCATTGTTAAATTCTAAGGTTTTGTGACATTTATGGTTTTGTTTTTTTTTTCTTTTTTCTTTCATAAACAAAAATGTGGCTGGTACCTCTATGATTTTAATATCATGTGGGAGCTGTATGATGCGAATATGAGCAATTTTTTGCTGTAATAAAATTTCTGTCTCAATATATATAAATATTATGCCAACTGTGACATAAGGAGCTGGTGGAATTTAATTACTAGACTTGACAAAATAATAGACTTGATTAATGTTAAATATATTGCAAATATGATTCTATTTCCTGTGCAGCTCTCAGACTTGCAAATAATATCTGCTAGCTATTTATGGGGTGAATTTTAAATGAGTAGTGATAGTCTAACCAGCTCCAATTACAGAAGAAGAAGAAGAAGAAAAATAATACAGATAATGATACTATCAGTCTTTTCTTTTCTTAGAATTGGTTGCCATAAATTACAACTTTTAGTACAGAATGGAGTGCTGAACAAGAATGAATGAGAGATAATCCCCATGAATTATGGCTATTTTCTCTTCCATTTCACTTCTGCTCAGGATCAAGACATGGTTATCAATGGAGGACCATGGATTGTTGATGATGCTACGCTCGCTTTGCTCGTGTCGTCGTCGAGATTGACACGACGAAGCCTCTGGTTTCAGGTACTGACGTTCATCTTGAGGGCCTTGATTTACCTGTCTTCTGGCAGCGATTTGACTTTGAGCACCTTCATTTGTTTTGTGGTGCATGTGGCTGTGTTGGTCATCGACAATCAGATTGTATGGTTTGCTCTCTCTCTGCTTCACCGTCTGCTTTGCCCTCAGCGGCTGATATGGCCATGCTCGACAATGTCCCTTCTCCTGACACCGATGATGAAAAGCCACCTCCACATCCTCGGATGCACGTTCGCCGATAGGGTCGATTTTCACGGCAGTCGATGAACGGCGATTCCAACGAAGTGGCCATTCTGAGGCTGATTGCCCTCTCCCCTTTTGGGCCATTAAAGGTGGGAGGGGAATTTGGAAATGGCCATTCTGAGGCTCTACCTATCTCCGATCCCTCATCCTCCTGTGGTTCTGCTCATGACGACGTTCATGTCCCTTCTCCAATTGCAAGACTAAGTGAACATGTGTGCTGACGACTTTCTGCTATCCTCCATGACGAAGAAGAAAGGGAAATCTTCGCTCTCACCTAAAATCTTCAAGAAATCGACTAAGAAAGCTCGATGCTACACTCCGCGAATCGACAAAGGCACCGAGGAAGGGCTTCTCATTCAGGCGCTGCTTGAGGACGACATCACGCCAGAGGAGATCGACAGGCGTTTCGGTTGGAACTCGCGACCGTAACGATGTTGATCTTCTTTGCTTTTTTCTCTTTTTTTTGTCTCTTTTTCCTTTTGTTGCCCGTTGGGCTCTTGTGGCGAAAAAAAAAATAGAAATTATTTGCTATTCAGAGACAATTAAAAGCATTGGATTTACACATGGCCACTCCAAATGAATGAATTTTAGTCTTCATAGATTGATTAGTGCTAGTTATACTGTTAAACACATAAGTTGATAAAGCACAAGCACAAAATATTGACAAACAAGAGACACAATTAAAGGGAAAACCATCCATCTTTCATCTCTGTGAGAATTGTCGACTTTTTACTACAAGTGTACTTGGAATATACTGAATCAATGTGTTCTTTTACCTCTAGCACGGCAATTGAAGTGGAATACTACATAATTTCCTTCAAACTTTCTGTCCTTTGTCTATGCAAAAATTGTATGTAATCGCATGATGCTTGCTTCACCAAAAATTCCTCAACTTTATTAGCTTTCCGTTATTGTCTTCAATAGAAAGTGAAGATCTTGGAATAGTGTGAGTCAATGGGTTCCAACAATTCCTGAAAGTGAGCATAATATTATTTCCACACAAAAACAATTTATATGTAAAACCTATAAACTCTTTCTATGGTTCAAGTTTATTTTTTGCTTACTATTATATTTATTTCAAGTTATTCATCCACAATACAAAATATATACTTTAGTAAATAAATACATGCAGATCTAGGTTTCACTCACAGAAGTGGTGACTCGAGCATCAATTTTTTGACATTCGAGTACCAACAACAATTTCCCATATATATATATATATATATATATATATATATATATATATATATATATATATATATATATATATTATATATATATATATATATATATATATATTGAGTTGATCCCCTAAGAACGGTTCTCACGAATTCATGTGAGAACTTTCACGTGGGCCGTCGGATCTGGTAGAGATCTAGTTTTATTTGATTTGATCTATCAGATCCGACGACCCACGTGAAAGTTCTCACAGAAATACGTGAGAACCGTTCTTAGAGGATCAGTTCCATATATATATATATATATATATATATATATATATATATATATATATATATATATATATATATATATATATATATATATATATATAGGGCTTACTGTACCTCAGCCTGCGGGCTGAGAGAGTTTCTCAGCCTGCGGGACGTGGCTGAATATAAGCCACACATCGGTCGCAGAGTGTGGGCGCCACAAAAAATCAAAAAATCCCGCCTAAACAATCGTGAATCAAAATGACAAAAATACCCCTTTTAAATGACGACTGCGACTTCTAGCATTCAAAAGTAAAAAAAACATTCCATGGTCGCAGACTTAATACAGAATAAAGAATACAAGACAAAAAATGCTATCGCATAGCAATGCGACCTCCTTCGGTACTGCGACCAAATTCGCAATCTTCTTTCTCATGCCTTATGTAAAAGAAGTAATTAATATTATATCTACCGTGATACAACACCAGTCTAGAAAAAAAGAGATGCACTAATGTTAATCTCGAGAAAGGAAAGATGTGCACCATACGTAATCTAAAGATATAGCCAAACAATTCTATAAAAAGTTAATTTGTACTTCGGATTCTCCAGCAATAAATCTTCAATTAAATATTTAGTTTTTTTACCACTTCCTACCATACTCAACCCTCACCTGTAACAATTATTATTACTATTCATGTTCTTCCACAATATTGACCTTTATATAATGCTTGTAACTAATATATTACCTCATACCTAAAAAACTATAATTTTGCTCTTCCTTTTCATTTGATTTCAAAAACTTTCAAAAAAAATTCATTCTTGAATCATGTCTTCCCCATCTTCTTCCTCCGAACACTCAGAATTCAACTTCAATCAATCCCCCACCGGTCCTTTGTCTTTAGGATATTCTAGTGAATCTGATACCAGTCTGGACTTCACTCCTTTTGACTATCTCACTACATCAAATAATGTATTAACTGATCCTCCTATTCATGATGATAATGAATTTTTCATGTGCGTTAGTGAAGAAGACATTATTCCTCTGCCACTTGACGGAGACATGCTTGATGAAAGCATGTCCTCTGATGCTGTAGGCTCGCTTCCTAGCAACGGGTCAGACGAAGAGCTAGATAGAGACGATCCATTCTGGGAGTTCATCGGTGAAACAAAAAAACCTCAAGATGATGAGGAAATAAGTGATGAAGAGGAAGAGCAGAAGAATGAAGACGATGAATCTGCTTATGATGGTGATAATGACGAGGATTAGGATTTCCTGATCTTCTGATATTCAATTATATTTTGTCTTCTTTTAAAAGCTTTTAATTCTATTTTTTTGTAAGGTCTCTTTTAATTACATATCCAAACTGCGACTGCTGCTCTTAAAACACTGCGACCATAGTCGCAACCCTACTACGGATGCAATTTATGGTCGCAGTTAATCATTTATCAGTTCCCAATGCGACTTTGGTCGCAATAATGTACTGTTTTGGAGTTCAAAGTAATTTAAAGTTATAGTATATTAACTTTTAAACTGTTTTGGATAACTGAACAGTCACCTAGGAAGTATACAATTTTTGGGAAAAGATAGAAAATATATTTGAGAGATATTCACGTGGTCCGAGAGCTTAAACCTTTTGGAATTCCGGGATTAAATACATATAAAGGGTCATGAGCAAAGGATTAAAAACATACTAAGTTATTTTTTGCTCAAACTCGTTACTCTCACTGTTCCGAAAATACATTCAAAAAATGTCTTCACCATCACCACCGTCTTCACCGGAAAGAAGCCAATCATCAAATGATAATTTTATGTTTAGTTCTGAAACAATGTCTCGCTATGGGTCAGAATCTGAGCTTGATACAGACGACCCTTTCTGGGAGTTCATTGATGAACCAAAACACAAACATGAAGAGGAAGAAAGCGACGATGAGACTGTACCTGAAGAGGAGGAAGTGACAGAAGACGAAAGCATGACTCTTGACGACGAATCTGATTACTATGGTGATGACGACGATTAGAAGTTAAAAAAATTGTATTTTGTTTTTCTTTTTAAATATATATAAATCTGTTTTCTAAAGTTATTTGTGTGAATTACATTTTTTACTACTATGTATTGGTTGAAATACTGCGACCATGGACGCAGACTTAATAAATACAATGCGACCAAGGTCGCAGTTGCTGGTCTTTAATCTTAATCAACAACAACACTGCTACCTTGGTCGCAGTTTCTGACCGTAGTCTTTATAATATAAACTGCGACCTTGATCGCAGTTGTTGGTGTTTAGTCGTAATAAAATACACAGCGAACTTGGTCGCAGTTGCTGATCTTTACTCTTAATCAACAACATCACTGCGACCTTGGTCGCAGTTGGTGGTATTTATAAATAATCAACAACACTGCGACTTTGGTCGCAGTTGATGAACGCAGTCTTAAAAAAAATAATCTGCAACCTTGGTCACAGTTTTTTGGTCGCAATGTCGACCCTGGTCGCAGTTGTTTCTGTTTGCACTGTAGTCTTATGCGACCTTGGTCGCAGTGTGGTCTCTGGTCCAAGTTGTTTTGTTTGCAATGCATGACTGCGACCAAAAGGTCGTAGTTTATTAAAAAACAAATATGTTTTTTATTTATTTTCACGCATTTATCTCCAGGCATGTGAAAATGATAAAAAAAACGATCTCTTATACAATAACATTGAGTGTTACAATATAGCAGTAGAAAGAAAACTAAACATCAAAAAGAGCCATTGTTGACTAAGAGCAGTGTTGTTATTGAGGTCTTTTTATTTATGTCCAGGCATTTATCTCCAGGCATGTGAAAATGATACAAAACGATCTCTTATACAATAAGATTGAGTGTTACAATATAGCAGTACAAAGAAGACTAAACATCAAAAGAACCAAGAAGACTAAACATCAAAAGAGCCCTTGTTGAATAAGAGCAGTGGTGTTATTGACGTCCCCGTGTACTAAAAACTGTGGACGTTGAGGATCATGACTTCTTCCCTTGTGGACGAATATCGATCAAGTTCACCGGCCAAAATATTCTCCCACAGGCCCAGCGAACCTGAAAAAGGACAATCAAGCTCTGGGTCTTCTTCGTGCATAGGGTCATCTTCATCCATGGAGGCAGGCCCCTGTTAGAGACTCTGAAGAAGGCGGAAATTCTCAGAGCAATTGCTCTCAAATGAACACAGTCTAATTATGGGCTGTTAAAGGGAGAGGGTGAGCCCTATTTATGGGCAGCCCATAATAACAGCTTCGGGAAACAGCGAATGGTGCGGGTTCATCAACGTAGACTTGACGTTAAAAAGATCTCATAAAATCTTTATGACAGGTCGCGTCTCACGGAGTCGGTCCAAGTCGCATCAGACAACAGACAACTTTTCATTTTTCATTTAGATTCAAAAAAATGACTTAATCCAAAACAACACTTAATAAAACAAGAACACGGCGACCTTGGTCGCTATGCATGTTAATCTAAAGGAAAACACTTACTCGCAGTCCATGTAAAGCGACCTAAGACTGCAGTTGCTGGCCATCTTTATCAACAACAACACTGCGACCTTGGTCGCAGTTAATAATTATATTACTTCACCCTTAAAAATTTTTAAAATGAAAGGTTGCGATATTGGTTGCAGTTGCTGGTCGCAGACTTAATAAATACACTGCGACCTTGGTCGCAGTTGCTGGACTTTAGTCTTACTCAACAACAACACTGCTACCTTGGTCGCAGTTTCTGACCGTAGTCTTAATAAAATAAACTGCGACCTTGATCGCAGTTGTTGCTGTTTAGTCTTAATAAAATACACAGCGACCTTGGTCGCAGTTGCTGTTCTTTACTCTTAATCAACAACATCACTGCGACCTTGGTCGCAGTTGGTGGTCTTTATAATAATCAACAACAACACTGCGACTTTGGTCGCAGTTGATGGCCGCAGTCTTAAAAAAATAATCTCCAATCTTGGTCGCTATTGCTGGTTTTTAGTCTTAATCAACAACAACACTGCGACGATGTGACACGTCACCGCAACAGTTGCTTAGTCGCAGTCTTTGGTCGCAGTGTCGACCCTGGTCACAGTAGTTACTGTTTGCAATGTATCTTATGCGACCTTGGTCGCAGTGTCATCTATGATCATAGTTGTTTTGTTTGCAATGCATGGCTGCGAAAAAGTTCGTAGTTTATTAAAAAAAACAAATATGCTTTTTATTTATGTCCAGGCATTTATCTCCAGGCATGTGCAAATGATACAAAACGATCTCTTATACAATAAGATTGAGTGTTACAAATACAGCAGTACAAAAGAAGACTAAAACATCAAAAAAATCCCTTGTTGACTAAGAGCAATCTTCTTCTTGAGGTCTGGTGGCAGCAGAAGTGTTACAAAGAAGACTAAAAATCAAAGTAGCCAAGAAGACTAAACATCAAAAAATCCCTTGTTGACTAAGAGAAATCTTCTTCTTGAGGTCTGGTGGCAGCAGAATCAATAAGATTTAGTGTTACAAAGAAGACTAAACATCAAAGTATCCAAGAAGACAAAACATAAAAAGAGCCAAGAAGAGCCCTTGTTGACTACTAAGAGCAATCTTCTCCTGGAGGTCTGGTGGCAGCAGAATCTTTCGTTTATGAACATCTCTTCACCAGAAGGTTATCCAGTGAGCATGGAGTTTCCTCGATGTCACTTCTGGGGTAAGAGAGGATTTTTAGACCTCACAGGGAATGCTACCCACCACTATATCCACCACATCCCCCGCCGCCATACCCACTCTGACCATCCGTTACCAGCAAGCTTGACTGGTGCATCAAGTCAGAGAAGATCTCGGTGAGGATTAAGTCCTCGTCAGGGATCATGACTTCTTCCCTTGTGAACGACGAGGACCATGACTTCTTCCCTTGTGGACGATGAGGTCTATGACTTCTTCCCTTGTGGACGAACATCGATCAAGTTCGTCAATAGGGTAATCTTCATCCATGGAGGCAGGCCCCTGTTAGAGACTCTGAAGAAGACGGAAATTCTCAGAGCAATTGCTCTCGAAAGAAAACAGTCTAATTATGGACTGTTAAAGGGAGAGCGTGAGCCCTATTTATAGGCAGCCCATAATAACCATAATTAATGGTTCATTAATCAGAATCGTCGGCATTAATGGTCTCCAACCGCCAGCGCCAGTTTGGCATTAAAAGACATTAACGCCTAAACCCAATGAAGAACCGACGCGTGGACAACCGCTTCGGGAACAACGAATGGTGCGGGGTTCGTCAACATAGACTTGACGTTAAAAGATCTCATAAAATCTTTATGACAGGTCGCGTCTCACGGACTGACTCCAAGTCGCATCACACAACAGACAACTTTTCATTTTTCATTTAGATTCAAAAAATGACTTAATCCAAAAAATAACACTTAATAAAACAACACTTACTTAACGTACTGCGACCAAAGTCGCAGTCCACGTAATGCAACCCTAGATTGCAGTTGCTGGCCATCTTCATCAATAACAGCACTGCGACCTTGGTCGCATTTAACCATGTACACTGCGACAAAAGACTTTGGCTAAGGTCGCAGTTTAAATGTACAATGCGACCAAAGACTCTGACTACATTATATTCAAAAAAAATAATTACTTAACGTACTGCGACCAAAGTTGCAGTCCATGTAATGCAACCCTAGATTGCAGTTGCTGGCTATCTTTATCAATAACAACACTGCGACCTTGGTCGCATTTCACCATGTACACTGCGACCAAAGACTTTGACTAAGGTCGCAGTTTAAATGTACAATGCGACCAAAGACTCTGACTACATTATATACAAAAAAAATTAAACTATAAAGTAGAATTTTATCGCAGGCTGAAAACATTGATCTGAAAAGATTTTATATTTTCAAAAAAAAATTTATCCCAGCTGAAAAGAAGAAACTACATCTTTCAAAAAAGAGGTAAAGAAATAAGGCGAAAAGTAATTTATATCCTATAAAGAGCGGCAAAATAAAAGGGGGGAAAAATAATAATAACAATAAGGAAAAGTTATCTTAAGGGGGATTTGGTAATTTAACTTCTCCCTAAAAGCGGCCGCAAGTCAGTGAGGTGACAAATCGAGCCACGTCACCGCAGGCTGAGAGAGTACTCTCAGCCCGCGGGCTGATATACATTTTCTCATATATATATATATATATATATATATATATATATATATATATATATATATATATATATATATGGAAAAGTGTCCCTAGTAGGTCTCCTTAGATTGTAGTCTAAGGAGACTGCCTAAAACTCTAACATCCCGATTTTTTTTTCACGATCCGCCCGTACATTATCATATTCATGTTATAAGATGTACGCATATAAAAAATTACGTGATGTGAAATTTATTTACTCTATTTTCTTTGGGTTCAAACATTAACGATTTTTAAACAGTAAAATAAAATAGAATGATTAAATCAATGAGTAAATGAACTTCAAATCACGTGATTTTTTATATGCGTACTTCTTATAGCATGAATATGATAATGTGCGGTCGGATCGTGAAAATAAAATCGGGATGTTAAAGTTTTAAGCCGTCTCCTTAGATTGTAATCTAAGGAGACCTACTAGGAGCACTTGACCCATATATATGTGTGTGGTGTATGTATAATTATCATCAATTCTTTTAGCTCCCCTGTTACTCCGTCCTTCCTTTCCATTTTGATTTTAGTTTACAATCAGAACATTACAGAAACAACATAAAGCAATGTTACAATGAGAACTCAGCACAGTGGTGCAATCGGAGACTCGATGGCGGTTGAAGATTCGCGGAACAGGTATTCCTCATCAGCGATCAAAACATTGGCGAAACTGCGTTCATCCGACTGTTGCTGTTCCTTGTTGTTTATCAGCA
This sequence comes from Agave tequilana, assembly GCA_038442645.1. Classification (NCBI taxonomy): domain Eukaryota; kingdom Viridiplantae; phylum Streptophyta; class Magnoliopsida; order Asparagales; family Asparagaceae; genus Agave; species Agave tequilana. Next base: position 44,292 of record JAVJIF010028942.1, on the reverse strand, counting down.
GCGCACGCGGTCATTGCAGTGGCGTCTTCCATTGTGACATCAAAGGTTGTCTTGGTCTCGACAATCTCTGCAGGAGTTGAAGTCTGCACGGTAATAGGTTCCTTCGTGCTTGGAAGAGGGACGGTGGTCACCTCGTTGGTGTTAACATCCATCAGCTTGTGCTGTTTTCGGGTCTTCTGAGGTGTCAGATTGATATCATTAGAGACTGCTGGCGAAGGATCATTTGGTGCAGGAGCCTTCAGGTCCACAGGTACTGATGGTCTTGACGTCTGCAGTGCTTGCAGCCGGTAGTCAGTTTCCGGGCGCCTACAGACTTTTCTCAATGGTACTATTTCCTGTCATTAAAGGGGTACATGTCATTTGAAAGTGAATGAACTTCCACATAAAAATTGATGAGTGGCTTGATAGAACCCTAGAATGTTATTATTAAGATGATCAGGAATCTAAAGGATTTCAACCAAGTTTATCGTTGAAGTCAATGACCTGCAAAGTTCATAGAAAAATAAAATTACCGTTCATTCAACTGGATGGTTGATGTTTATGTACCAAGTAGAGCCAACTGGATACTGAATCTTTAGCTCTGATGCCAAAAAGATGGCAGAAGGACCCTTTCGGATATGAGTGCAGCTATACATGCAGACGTTGCAGAAGAGTTAAGCATTCAAAACGTTCTCAAGGAACAAAATGAAACCGCCATATAGGACAAAACGCAGCAGCAAACTCCTCTGGAACGCGCACAACAGATGGCCTAACTATAAACCATGGCCTAAATCCAACAAGATCCAAGGATGCTGACCCAGCATATAGAGCAATCGCACCTAAAAATAGACCAAGAGGCTACCCCCTAGACTAGAGACAAAATGTGCCACCCCACAAACAATATAACATACACCTGAAGGATTTGTGACACAAATCCTAAGAGAAACCCACAGTGAAGATTTGAACTTGAATTTCAAAGCCAATTGCTAGATAATGTTGCAAACATCAGATACTGTCAATATCATGATTGTTTCCAATGTCTCCACCAATGCCATCAGCCAGCTACTGATGGGCTTCATAGGAGCAATATAACAATGTTGAGGACCGCAAGTTAGCAAAGCATGCCTGATAAGACTAGTTCAGACCATACTAGGATGATGATAGAGAGAAATAACAAACAGTTCTAGGTAGGTGATGGTTATAGAGTACCATCTGCTAGTAATTCTGATGTCATTTTTTGTGCTAAATCTGTTTGTGTTGTTAAAGAAGGGCAATTTAGTTTGAATAACTGAGGTTCCACCAACACAATTTCATCCCAGGGAACAGACATAAGAGTATAGAAGTCCTGAATACTCTTCTCACACTGCTTGGAAGTCCCAATATCCATCTCTAGTTAAAATACTGAGTGCATAAATTTGAGTGACTTCAAACAGTCCCAAGCATATTTGAGTGTATTAAATTTGAACTAGAGACCTATCTCCTAGCAAGAAAACTTGAAAAGTACTTGCTCAAAATCATCAAGATCAGAATCTGTGCTTTCTCTCAGGAATTCAAAAAGAATCATCAACATATTTCCAAAATTCTCCCCTCAAAAAGTGCAACATCACCAAGAACTCTGATGAGAATAAAAGATTGTGCATGGCATGGCCAAGAAAACATGAAAGTCTTGCAGTGGAAATTCACTATAAACCTATTTTTATGGTCAATTCTAGAGAAAGAAACAAAAAATAATGACTTTTGCCCGCCTTTTAATTAAAAAATAGACCTGAGACCAAATAGCAGAAATATCTTTCCCTCAAAACATGGAAGTATTGTTGCAGTGGAAATTCACAAAAAGTCCATATTCATGTCAATTATAGAAAAGGAAATAAAAAATGTAATAATACTACTGCATATCTTTTTCTACTTGAGAAAAAGTAACCACAATGGAATGTCTGAACAAAGCAGAAACCAGTAAGTAATGCATGATAGAGTGCTTAATAAAAGGTGTAAACATGTAACATCTGTTCACTTTAATCTCATATTCCAGGATACAGCACATAATAATGACGAAATAGATAGAATGCCAAAAGAGAGTACCTCAGACTGATCATGATCATAGCGAACTAGAAACCTACATCGACATCCGCGCACATCATGTCTCCGCCTTTGCGCATCAAGGACATGTGCATCAAAATAGAGAGCTTGCTCTTTACCCTCCTGATAAGAGCTCAGAGGGGGGAAAGATCTATCAGCACACAGCGTATAAAATATGATTATGGACAGTAAACTGTAAACTCAGGTGCTTAACTAGAAAGGAACAGCTTTTATAATAATATGCAAGTCATGCATTGGTGTTCTTTATCAATAGATAGTCCCGCCCAATTTCTATTCTTTCTTTTATTGTACAAAATTTTTATCATGCATTCTTCCCAATGTCCCAGGTTCTCTTATTTGCTCATTCAGTTTCATGCAAACAAATCATATTATCTTTGTTCTAAACATTATGCCTATCAATTTCTTTACTTTTCTGTAAGTGATCCTATAATCCAAGCAGCCAAGACAATTGTACTTGCATATAAAATTCTTATTCCCTGTTCTCCTATATCCCATTTTGCCCTATATTCCGAGTAGCTGAGCACAATCGTGCAGTCATATACAAGTCTCATGGACAAGCTTCTTACCCCCTGCTCCCCTAAAACCCATTAGGCTACGCGTGCTAAATGCCATATTCAAGGCTGAATAAAGCCTTATGGGTTCCTAACCCACCCTTAACAGTTACATGTGTCATTGCACCAGGGTGGCATCCATGCTACAGGTTGCTTTGATAACACCTTTACAAGTTACAAGTGACTCATCCTCACTTATCATTGTACCATTATGCCATTACGGCATCAAGGCAATATCTTGCAGCGAGAACAAGCCAGCGTATGTTCTTCAGTATTCATTTTATGGAGAGATCTGACCAAGTTTTTGCTGGTAGTCATCTAACTAATGTCACACTCCTCTTTTGTCCCAATCTGGAAACAGTAAAAGAATTGAGCCTAAAAAGAGAATTTATAAACTCTTCTGGCTTTTTACTCAGGAGCATGAAAGTAGATTTTTTTTTTTTTTTTTTTAAATGAACCATTCTAAGATTATCGAAGTACATGCTATTGACAGGAGTTAATTGTGTCTTCCAAGCGATCAAACAGTCTACAAGGTGCCAAAAAATAAAAGCAATAGGCAAGGAGATAAGAACTAGGCTCCAGACAGGCAACCAAGTATTTAATATAAATTATATATTTTGATGATACAAGAAAATGCTAAAAAAAAGAAAGAAACATCAGAAACTACTTAAAATGAGTGAAAATGGTACAACAAAGTAGAGTTATATGTTTTGTGCCATGAATCACCAATCTAGTGATAGAATTTTATGAGCCAAATTTACTGACCCAACAAAATCTACCAACACCCCCATAGATCTGCCTAAGCCTGCTTTTACGTTCCTCCCTTAGTGCCTGGGTGGTCACATAAATCGTAGGTGGCAACCGGGGCCATGTCTGTCAAATTAGGCCACATGACCTAGGTAAGACACGAGGTTTGCAGCCTAGGCAACCTTTTTGGCACAGGCGGTATAACAAGTGTAGATGTTACAGCTACTCGATATGAGTGAATAACAGAATAAAATTACACTAGATAATCTTTAAAAATCAATCACAGATACATTTGATTAAGATATGAGTAAAACTCTTTCTCAGCAGGTTATTCTATGTCTGAATAACCATTATGCGGGACCAGAATCTGACTGTGGAAAAGAAGAAAGAATCATTTGTAATTAGCTTCAGTACTAAGTAGTAGAATCAAAATAGGGTGACCTGGTAACTAATGAAAGTAAGTTTGTCTTTGAGAAAAAGAGGAAGACAGTAGATAAATATGGAAATTATATCTTCCCTCTAATGAAACTCTCTATGCATCTTATAATCACAGGAAGGCTTCAAACAACCAATAACTCGTAAGTTCATACCATGGAGAAAAAACTTGAAGATAAAGTGATAAACTACTCAGATAAGAATGTATACACTATGTATACAAGCCTACAACACCTGAAAACAAAGGATGAGATCTCCAGGAAGTACTGCAACACACTCTGCATTTTCACATGGAAGAGAACGCTGTCTAACACACTTGCGCACATTAACCCACTCATCCTCTTCTACACCCAAGCCCGAGAATCGTACACGAACTTCCTGAAACAAATAGCAGCTATTAAACGTGAACATGATTTATCCATCAATTTGGGATAACAGTTCATTTTAAGGGACGAATACTTGATGATTCTTCCTATGTCAAGTTCAGGAAGAATTTGAGAAAATAATATTTATTTTTCTCATCCAATGAGCATGAATCAACTCTTAAAAGAGAAAATCCAAACATAATTAATATGAGGAAAATTTCATATAACCTTCTTATATTTTGGCCTACAATCTAATAACATCTCTACATTTACAAATATGTCTTGCGTTTTGTAAAGTGATCATGACGCCCTTCTATGTTTTCAAAAAATTGGCAGTTGACTCTTTCCAATAATTATCTACCCCCGGGACAAATTCTAACCCAAATCAGAAACATAATCCTAACCACGAACACATTCCTAACAATAAAAACGTGTTCGGGATATAGATTAGAAGTCAACTTAGGGTAAGGAATATGAGAAGAAATAATGATAATAGGGATATTGATGAGGATCCAGTTTAGTGTTAGGATTGGACTAGAAATAGTATAAAGGTTAGGAAAGAAGATATTCTTCAACCAAAAAAAAAAAAACAAACAAATTTAGGTCGCATGGCTCATGGGGCCACTTCCGCTGATAGAAGGGAGTTATGGGCGTGTTTGGTTGCAAGGAAGTGGGCGGAAGTAAGGAAATGGGGAAGTATAATTGCTCACTTCCCTATCTATCCAACACCGGAAAAGAAAAATGAGAAACCCCCCCCCCCCTTTTCTCTTTTCCCTTTTACACATACTTTCTTACTTCCAGGGTGCTACAGTTAATTTTATGGTCATATAAATCTCATTTGTAATAAGTTGTAGCTCAAAACAGTTAATTTTGTGGTCATGTAAATCTCACTTGCATTCTAATTACAATCTAATTTTTATTTTTCTTAATTAATTTTTATTTTTAATATTATTTTACGGCCAACTTTGCGGTCAACTTTTTCACTTTCACTTTCACATTACCATCCAAACACCAGAAAAAACATAACATTTTTCAAACCACACTTCCCAACAACATTCAAACACCGGAAAACTCACTAACAAATTTTCAAGTTCCAAAGGGAACTACTAATGCTATGTATCAATTTCTGAAAACATAGGGGAGCATCGTGATCACTTTATAAATACAAGGAGATTATTTGTTGTAGACCAAATATAGGGAGGGATTATCAGTAGTCTTAACTATGCTACTGAAAGTCAAGCCCAGTGGAGGCTCTTCATAGAAAGTTATAAGCTGAGACGACACTTGGCAATTCGGTTGAAGTCCTATAAGCACACAAGGACTCGGTTTTTTTTTTTTTTTTTTTTTTTGAGAAAGATAAGGACTCGCGTTTTAAACACAGTAATATTTTTTTATATCATTTTAAATTGCCAATTCCTTGCAAGAGGGTTCCAAAACATTACCGGGTCACCTGTCTCGAACATTCTATGTGAGAGAAAGGCTGCAACATCATACCTGCGGTCCAAGAATCATCAGCTAAAATATTGAAGTTTAGACACCTACAGGTGAGACTTGAACAGCATGCCATTATATCAGATATAGTCCAATATCAGTCCTGAATATTGTGGAAAAGCATAGGTAAAAAAGTGAAAAATCTTCGCATGATAAGAGAAATTACTCAGTAGATTCTTTCTAGCATAAGAAAGAGAGGCTGCCATATGACTCTAAAATTTTTGGAACCGCATAAAGTAAAGCCCATAGGATTTTAATCAGCGAACTCCCATTTCCAGACCAAATTTGCAATTTGATACCCTCTTCAGGTTTCATTTATTCATTCAGGATCTCCTCTAGTGACAACTACAATAATGAATGTCCACTTGGGGAACAGCTATCACATTATGCTCCTATTGTAAAAGGAATGGAGGAAGTTTGAAATCTCCTGACACCGAATTCAAACCAGTAAACCTTCGGGGAGCAAATGTGAACTGAAGATATTGGTATTTTGTGCAATTACAGTCTCTTAAAAGGATAGATCTCACATATATTGAGATTGCAGACATTTCATTTATCGAGCACCTTTGGTTAAGGAACTATATCCAAAATACACTCCCCAAAAACAAGGTACAGGTCTCCAGTTATCTGAAATCACGAAGATAAATAATCTAGCCTATTTTGACAGAGTTCTCCAAAATCTCTCTGTTTCCTAAATGGTAATATATATATATATATATATATATATATATATATATATAGAGAGAGAGAGAGAGAGAGAGAGAGAGAGCGGGGGGGGGAGAGAGAGAGAGACATGTGTCATTCTGGAAGGATTTGATGCCAAATCCCTTCCACTCAAATACAATTCTACGACATCTGAATGCAAGATCTACTCCATTGAAGTTGATTTACATTATTTCAAGTAGCTAAATATCAAAAATAATGTATTTTGAATACTTTTTGCCAATCCATCAAGTAGGCACGAAATGGACGGCCGAAAATAGCATATTGCTTAGATCTACGTCTTTAGACATACAAATTCTCGATCCGAACATTTCATCATGATCTAAACACTTAAAAACTCTCACACACCAATTTTTATTAGATTTCAAATATTCTACATTGTTAAACTAACCAATTCACTATTTCGGCCATCCACTTTGCATCTACTTGATGGATTGGTAAAAAGTATTCATTTTTTATTTTTAATTACTTGAAATAATGTAGATCAACTTCAACGGAGTGGATCTTGCATTCGGACGTCGTAGAGTTGTATTTGAGTGGGAATAATTCGGCCTTGAATCCTTCCAGAATGACACAAGTCTCTCTCTCTCTCTCTCTCTCTCTCTCTCCTCATATATATATAATCAAAATAGAGTACAAAGTGTTTTCAATGAAACTCAACCTCTCTAATCACGAAGACAAAATAATCTAACCTACTTTCACAAAGTTCTTAAAAATCTCTCTATTTCCTGAATGGTAAAAAAAATTATTATCTAAATAGAGTACAAAGTGTTTTCAATGAAGCTCAACAATCCTTAATAGTTCCTCAAACAAATCTACATGAAGAACAAAGCGCAAAAAAGAATTAAAAATATCGCGCCAATGGATGGCTAAAAACCTGTTAAACCGAGACCCAAACTACAAAAGCTTACAAGACCCAGAAGGCTTGCACGATGCAACCCCCACCCAAAAAAAATAGAAAAAAGAAAACAAAAGATGTTAAAGATATCATCCTGTAATGGATTGAATTCAAACTCGGGTTTGAATTTTGAGTGGCAGAATTATGTAAAAGAAACCAAGAATAAAAGAGAGATTATATGGAACACAAAAGATTATTACAAAATATAATACTTCAGTCTTAATATACCCTTCCATGTAAATAAAAAAAACTTAAACATAAAAAGTCAAACAAGACCGTAATTTCAGTTCTATTAACAGAAGGAAACCACAAAAATCAAAAAGAAAAAAGGAGTGCTACAGTAACCATACCCTGTCACCATTCATTGCAATGGTAGCATGATTCATATTTAAATTCTTACCGAACTTATTCTGACAGCTTTTCCAGCCCCCATAAATGCCCAACTGGAATCCAACTTCTTTTGAACGAACTTCCTAAAGTGGCTTGATCACCCTCCAGATTTCGTAATCATCCCCTAAAACTACAAATAATAATGACAAACTCCTGCTCAGAGACTCAATTACAAGGAAGATGTCATGCACCAAGTATATTTTGTTCCTCCCTCAAAATAATAGTTACTATTGATTCTTGAATTCATGGAAACTATAATATACTAGACTTTCCGATGTATATCTCATTAGAGAGTATTCACTCTAACGAGGGGTATAACATCCCCCCCCCCCCCCCCCCCCCCCCCCCCCCCGTGTTTAGGGATGTGACGTCATTGTCATACTAACACTTTATGTGGCGATGTGGGATGATAGAGGTAGCACCGCATGGAGTCTAGAGGTGACTCATATGGATTCGAGGTGGCCCTCACCACACCCCTGTGTAGCGTGACACTTTGCCCCATGTAGTACTTAGTTTCATGTGACACTTAGTTTCACACATTTTTAGCTGGTGTTACCTCTGATATTATTTTGTCACACACCGAGTATATTTTTCATAGTTCCTCTCAAAAGTACTAGCTACAGTTAATTTTTAGGCTGATGCGAACTATTATATATGAGAAACTTTCCACAATATATCACAGAAGAGACATGATAGTAGGAAATGACACTTCCTACACAGTAGAAAAGGTATATGTATGTGCCTTCTTATTTCTTTACTTAAAATTGTTTTAATAAAATCTCCCGATATATGAAATCAATTTAAATAAAATTCCCACAAATTACCTTATATATATTGTATGTTTTAGAAGTTGTTCTTTTATAAATGGTGGATTGCCGATTTAAATTGAAATTTCGGACATGCATGTGCACGGAGCACACGTGCACATGCACGCGCACACGAGAACACAGGTTCATTTGTAATAAAAAAAAAATCAAACCAATGCTACAAATAGTAATGAAGTTATCCTTTCTCCCACATGTTAGAAAAGAGTCACATGCATAAATACACATTCATTTCTCAAAAGTTTTTCAAACCAAAAGTTTTTCTAAAAGGACTATAATAGTTGTTAAACTTTGAAAAACTACCATCTTTGTTGATATTCAAAAGAGTTACAAAATATAATTATATAAAGCCATTAGCAATCCCCTCCTTATATAGACCCATAAGACCAAATCTTACTCAAACTATGACTTATAACATTAGCAGGTTCCTAAGACTCTAAATACTATTAAGGCCCTCTAACTGAATACTCTACTGATTAACTAATTACTATTATATCTAACATCCCCCTCAAACTCACAATGGTATAATATCGAGAGTTTGTCCAATAAAATTTTTAAAAAAATAAACAATTACAACTACAAAACTAATGCTGATGCCGAACAAGCTAAATTGTTGATACCGAAATACTAGTTGTTGATACTAAAGTTGAATTGCTAATGTTAATGTCGAACTGAAAAAAACCAATACAAATAAACTTAAATGATCCTCCTTTAGGATCTGAAACAAACTCAAACAATCCTTCATTGGGACCTCAAATGAATTCAAATGATCCTCCCTTGAGATCCAAAACAAACTCAAACCGTTCTCTCTTCTCGAAAGAAACTCAAAAAATCCTCCCTTGGGATATCAAACTAACTCAGACGATCCTCTCTTGGGATCTTAGACAACCTCAAATGAGTCTCCCTTGGAACCTGAAACAAACTCAAATAAGCCTCACTTAGAATCCCAATCAAACTCAAACAATCCTCCCTTGGGGCCTCAAACGAATTTAATTTCCACTTTGTGATGCAAATACTAAATCCAAATTACTCAAGACGAGTTGCCAACTTGCTAAAAAAACCAAAACAGAATCTAGAAAGATCTTCCTCTAATCTGCAAAAGTTTGCAAGACCGTGAGCTAGACTAAACTGAAGAAAACCAAGCTGAACCTAATCTGAATCAACATAAATTGCCAGAACTGAAAGATAAGATGAACCAGATTTGAACCAAGACGAATTGCTGAACTGCCAAAAATTCAAACAGAAGAACAAACTAGAAGTTGTCAAACCAAAACTGAAACCGTATCTGAACCAAAACTTAGAACCAGACCTAATCTTCCAAACAAATTATCCAGTGAAACTTATTCTTCCGCTGCATGCAATGCAGACAGAATTCCAACCAAAACACTCAAAACCAAAATACAAAACAAAACTTCAAGCAGAAAGTGCTAAACATTAGACCTTAAACCATTGATTCCCTGACCAAATTGTACAAAATCTACTCCAAATGGTAGAATCCACCACCACTTCCACCATTGCATTTAGAATGACAAAAAACCTTAAAGTCAACTCTAAGATCATCAAAATCGACCTCAAATTAAGTGATTTATGGCTAAAACAATTTCAGCTTCAGATTAACAGAATTCCAGATAGTCCTCTTTATGTGTTTTTTGCTTCGCTTCACACTTGATCCTCCGGTTGCCTTGAATTCCATATCTCTTATCTTGTTTGTTGTTTGAAGCCAACATCGAACTTGAATCCCACTAGGACTCTACTCTTTTTTCCCCTAATACTCTGTTATTGTTCATCGTGAACAATATCATATTGTTCATGTGAACAATAATGTTCCTTTTTTTTCTTTTCTTTTGCAAATCTGAAATTCAGATCAGATTAGATCCAAAGGAAAAAAGAAAACAAGAAGATGAAGAAGATGTCGGTGGTGATGCTCGTGATGGCGGATGGAGATGATGATGAAGGTTGCAAAGGATCGAGAACCTTAAAGCTCTGATACCATGTTAAACAACGAAAGACTACATCTTTGTTGATATTTGAAAGAGTTACAAAATACAATTAAGCAATCTCCTCCTTATATACTCATACAAGACCAACTCCTACTCTAACTATGACTCATAATATTACTTTCTAGGACTCCAAATACTATTAGGGTTCTATAAATATATCTAACAATAGTAATGTGAGTGTTGTTCTCATGCATGTTGCACAAGCGTCACATAAGTAAAAACGAAGTGTCTGCATGGTAAAAATGTTTGAGTTCTCAAGTATTGAACAGCGTCAAATAAGTTTTTAATGCAATACAACGCCGCAAAAGGAGTTTTCCCTAACTGTACCAATCACACTAAAGTGTATAGTAACTATGCTCAACCCGTAAAAAATACCCTACATTACCAACAGGCAACAGCACCTTAATTAACAAAAATTAATGAAAAGCTGAAAACAGCAAGGAAAATGGCCTCCTAGATGTAGGTCTATAACCACTTAATAATAAAACCATCAAGTGTGTGCATATCTTCAAAAAATTTAGAACTCGCCTTGTGTTAACAACTCAAAATTCATCACCAATCTCTCCAGCTAATTAAATCACAGATACTGAAAGAATATAATGATAGAATTTTTGAATGTAAATCTATCTCTAAGAGCCTTTCAAATAGTGAATTGATTAAAAAAGGTCAAACATAGAGCTTTGACTATTTTTAAAAAATGCAAAGGCCAGCCACACAAAAGTACAAAATTATATGGAAAATATGGACACAATATGCAACAGTTCGGGTCCACAGCTTGAGCAACAAGGAACTAGTGGCTGGAACGAGAAGAAAATTTTATTACTAACCATGCACCATCCCTAGCTGATTTTGCTTCAAATTCCACCTGAGCATTATCCAAGGGATTTCTTCCTGCATTTCAAATTGCAACAGTTTCATAGTATTCAAGGATATTTGAGAAAAAATACAAAAAAAGCAACAACTTCAAATTACATTAAGATGCAAATTCTTTCTAAGAAGCACACAAATCAGAGATTGTGCACTAATAGCTCACCTTCATTTAATTAATTTCTTTTTGAACTTTAAGAATTTTAAACAGCGTGTTCAAAACAGAAGTCTAAAGAAAAAGTAAAGCATTAAGAAGGATATAGCAAGAACATCCTCAGAGCTTCAATGTACTGACAAAAGATTTTTCTCTCTTTGGAAAGTTCAATGCCATTGTATTCCATGTAAAGCATCTAGATTAAATGAGAAACTTAAAAGGCAATTAAGGTTGATGCCCTCGTGACTTTTCCATCCCTCCCTCCAAGGACTAAACCAAAGTAATCTAAACTAATTCCTGGGTCCTGATTTGAGTTAAATTTACAGTTCATTTTTTACAATGCAATAAATTTATGGATGATTCACAGAACAAGCATACTAGACGCAGTTCCTATGAAAGGGTCATTTTCCATATCAACTCCCAAAATCTTCCATAATTCCATACTAAAACTTGAATCTTAAAATTCCAAAGTGACACCTCAAATCATTTAATTTCGGTCAAAAAGGCACCTTTATGTTACTTTCTCAGTTTAGCAGGATAATTTCTAGAATATAATAGTAATATTCTTCTAACTAACGAGTCTTAATCCAAATTAGAATGTTCCTAGTATGTTTGGTCAGGTAAACAGAGAAACTCGCAAAAGGTGGGTTTTTGACCCAACTCAAATTATTTGAGGTGTCAATTTGAAAGATTAGCGGAAAAATTTAGTCCCATAAAAGATAAGCTTGACTCCTTCACCATTTGTTCACTCTTTCCGAGTCTAAGAAAAATATAAATGAGCAGAATGTTGAAGAGGTAGATACAGTCCAACTGGAATAGTCAAAATAAGTTCAGGACAAGACCATTAATATTAAATTGTAAGATGATGGAAACTGGATACGCAGCAGGCATAATTCATGTCACAAGATAATAAGAGGTAGCCAGCTATGACAAATCAAAATCTGATCTACAAAGCTGTTTCAGCAAATATTGATTGCGAATATTTAGTGGACTAATGGATTGGGCTGAGGGAAGGAGGGTCGAGCTCTGTCGCGCTTAGTTTCAGTTGGACCTGCACAACAAAGACAACAAGTAGGTCAGAGGAGGTCGGGAGACCCTCCGATGCCTAAGTCAACCCGCATCTAAGGCGAATCTGCATGTGTAATAGCTAATACCCCTCAAGAGTGGAGCTGTAGACATATTTATATCCGGGTCTCTAAGGGTGTTCGAGTCATTTATGGCGACGCTACGGGCAGTTTGGCACGATCAACACCATTCTTATAGGCAAGCTTTTCAGATTATCAAAGCGCCAGCACCTGACCCGCCGACCTGTTGTTGTGGCAGAGCCCTGGCGTGCCGCCCAAGCGGCTTTGCAGGCTAACTGCTCCTTCCTTTTCTCTTTTGGAGCCTTCTTCATTTGTCATGTAATGGAGTCGGTGGATAGCAACTATTATCTGGGACTACTTTAACACACGGGGAGGAGAAAGGCGCTTACCCTGGGTTTAATTAACTGGGATTCTCTTATTGGGCCAACCCATAATATATGGCCCAAGCAAAAGCAACCCCATTATACTATGTTAGGTAGGGATCAAAGTTAACGCTTTAAATGGGATAAACTGTTTAAGTTTTATTTTCAAAAGTGAAGAATAATGTACAAAGTACTGAAGAGGGAGAATATCATCATGATTACTACAAAGAATAATCCAAAAATGGATAGTGAAATCCCAAAAACATCAAATCATAAATTATGATGAACATTGGGTGTCCAGAAGCCAAAAAAGAAAGCAAAATAATGATGGAAATGGTTGGCAGGTGAATGTTACTAAATTAGAAACTATAGGTAAATGGCAGTGGAGTAGAGCAACCGGGCCACATGAATAGAAGGCAGTATACTTGGACACATAGGTTCCCATGCGCATAGAAAAAGTAATCCCCCCATATGATGGTGAACCAACAGGAGGTATTATTGCATGGACACCTTGAAGATGAATACCCCCAGGGACTTAAAAATCCCTTTTTTATCCAACCAAGAGAAGGGCGGAGGTAGATTTATTTTACCATTTCCATGACACCTCCGACGTTGTGATTGGCCGCTCCATCTTTAGGTTCTTCACACGCTATAGCTACAGCTTTAGATATGTGGAATTCTTTGCTAATGATGATTAGCTCCTCGTCGTTCTTGGCATTGGAAATCATTATCAAAGGAGAAAGCCAATGAAAAAGAAACAAATCAAAAGTATCAAGTGGAATAGAGAATAGGAGTTTTAGTAGATTTTTTATCTTAAGATTTCAATGCCGCTTGGGCATGTGTTTTAGGGATTTCAGAGAGGACCTCAGGCAGAAATTGACTATGGTGTCTAGGGATCTGAGGATCTGATCAGATCAGAATGAGGTATGGGATGATTTCTTCTAGGGTTCTCATAGGTTTTGAGGTGGACAAAGATTTAGGCACCAGAGCAGAAATTCACGCAATGAAAGCAGAGTGAATAGGAGAAAGCAGATCTCAGGACCTTTTTCCCAAAGGGAAGAAAAGAAGAAGAAAGAAAGATGAGGATGAAGTTTTTAAGAACACACATTTCCCCCAAAAGATCGTCTGATTTTAAATAATCTCACTCCAGAGTAAAAAATAATCTGAAAGCCACAAAAAAAAGGTGAGAGACCCCACAGTGAACTGACACTAGGGAACTTCTTGACTAATAACGATGCCTCTAAAAGTAAATGAGGTGTCATGACCTGGGCCCTTGGATGGCTTCCAATCCTTCCCATCTAAACAATCATCAATCCCTTCTGTATAAGGAGTTCCTAACACTTAAAAGAATTTTCTCAGAGCTCCCAATAAAACTGGAATTGACTCACTTGACAAATAAAAAGGACACAGTTGACTCAAACAGACCTGCTGGTCTGTCACGCCAGCAGTCGCGGGTTCGAACCCCGTTGTCCCGCCCGATCCTCCTTCCTCCGGGCGCCTTCATTTTAACTCCTATGGAGCCAAAAGCAGTCCAAGAGTCATCCAAACCTGAATACAACTAAATGCACCATCCATCCTCTTGGTTCTCCTCATATTCTCGAAAGAGAATATCATCAAACAATAAGGGAAACCAACTTACAAAATCAAATATGAAAAGTTACATCCTCAGTTAGATGAATCTTTGTGAGAAATAAATGCATTAGCTCAGTCCATGATCTATTCCAAGTTCCATTTCCATTCCCCAACATGCATACCTTCTAAGCACCAAAGAATAAAGACGTTCATCATATGATAAATTAAATTACCTTCAAGTCAGGAAAATATTTACAAGTTAAGCCAGAGGATCCCAAAACTAACGTTGACAACAAGCAACCATAGAAAATACCATGCTTCAAAGAATCAGCAGATTCCGATCGATTCGTATCAAAATCAGCATGCATCGAGATAGAATCAGTGGTTCTTAATCGAAATCAGTCGGAATTGGCCGGAATCGGTCAGAGTCGGTCGATATCAAGAATAGAATCAATTGAAATCGACCGGAATGGGTGGATATCAGTTGATTCCATTCTGACTGCGTCAATTCCAACACAACTATTGCCCAACTGCAGCAAATTCAGCAATATCTTCCCGATTTTGCAGCGTAAGATTTTGATTAATTGACAATGACTACGTACTTTTGCTTGGATTCCATCGGTCTCTTAATCTGACACCACAAAACAATAGTGTCAAATCTTCTATGAGTTTCGGTGCCTCGTGGGTACAATGATTATTCCTGAAGTGAAGAGAACTCTATACTTAATCTTACTAAAGATTATAAATACTCCTTTCCCTTGACAACAATTCCAAAAAGAGAATTTAAAAATCAAAATTGGTAACAAATCAGAGGAATAATTTGTTAGATTAATTATTTTTTCAAACATAATTTTTAAGAAAAAATGTTAAAATGGTTAGAAAATAAGCAATAATTTATTGTCTCTGATATAAGAAATTAATTAATTTAGGAAATACTAGAAAATGGTTGTCATAAATATAATCAAGTAGAATACAGATAGTTTGTTAGATTAATTATTTAAACTTACTTTGTTAGAAAAATTGTTAAATTTTCATTATAAAATGGTTGTCATGAATATAATTAACTAATTAATGTTAGAAAATAGTGAGAAAATAGTTGTCGTGAATATAATTAAGTAAATATAATTAGTTTGCTAGATTAATTGTATTTTAATGACTTTGTAAATACCCTATTAATTTATGTGTTTGCATCAACTACTTTGAATTGTAATGTTTTGTCCAAATATAATTCAAATTTCATCAATTATTTTTAAAAAATATGTCAAAAGATACTAATTAACTGAACATTTTTTTAAAAAAATTTAAATTTTTTAAAAAAAATATCGAGACCTATATCACCGAGACGAAATGACCGATATAGCCAATTTCAATACCAAGTGCAGTCGATTCCAATTCTAAGATTTGGAACCATGAAAAATACCCTTACAATTATTATCCTATGATGTCTACAAACCACTGAATAGATTTAAAATTTGAGCGCTATGGTTTGTTGTAGGTCCTCTCAACCACCAGAGCCTCGTTATGGAAATTTGATCAAAAAAACATCAATGAACTTCACATCATTCAAGGATAAAAAAAGTTGTTAGCAGGAAAAGTTTGTAATATTAGATTGAGTGCATGAAACTAAAGCATGTATTGAAGTCAAAGATCACTAAATACAACTAGTATTAAACAACAAAAACCAAGAACAAACTCAACAATTAGAAATTATTCATGCTACAAATAGTAACAAAAACTTCAGATGGTGCACGATTGTAGAATGTTTATTGTTTAAAAGTTGTACTAAATTTTACATGGTCGGTACTAATCTATTTAAAGTTGTATTAGAAACCATATTATACCTTATAGACCAACACATCACGTCCAGAAACTATTGTCATTCCTTAATTACTTGCTAACCCCATTCACTTCCATAGTAGTTCCACTCAGAGCAAGATCTCCCTCGAAGTGGTTGTGTAAACAGACATATAATTTGATATAGATTCCACACAACTAAGGGCTAATTCACTATAGTCTCACATGTTTGACCACAACATAAACCAATAATATGTAATAACCTATGGAGTATGGACACTTAGAAAATGTGTCGTGCCCGAGTCGGATACTAACACTTGCAAAAACACATCCCGGACACATATTGGATATTCTAGAACCATATCAGATATTTACAAAACAGAAAATTGCATGTAGGAGTCATGTCGTCTTAAAATATAATTGAACAATCACGTGTTGGACACCCCGGAGCCACATGTTTCTTAAAAACATGGAAAAAGGCCTCTTTGACATGAGCGAGTAGTATTTAAAGAACCTAACACCTCATAAACTTGGAAGCATTGATTAGATTTTACAGTTTTTCTTGTTTGTTACTTGATTGTACGCTATGGATTTAAACCATTGAGATCCTTTTTGCTTTTCATTTTATTTCTAAATGAACACATCCTAATCACTAATGTGTATTTTGCATAGACACTCTCTCTTTCTCTCTCACATGCACAAACAGTCACATCATCATGCCCCCAAATCCTATTTTTGAAGGATTTGCTATATCACCATGGCCTCAAATCCTATTTTTGAAGGATTTGCTATATCATGTGTCATCTACATGTCCCAAGTCACATCACTGTGCCCCCTATCCTGTAGCTAACAACACAAAACACAATTGTCGGACAAACTTCCAACAAATTTACTAAGGCTGTTGAGTTTAGTGCATGTCTTTTGTCAGCCAAAAGCTACCATGGTTCACAGTCGCGGTCTCGGCCGCCGACTTGGCGGGCACTGAGACGGATCGGTCTCAGCGACTCGGATTGGTCTCGGGCGTTACGCACAAAACGCTACATAGAAAGCTCAAAAATTCTGAAAAAATCACGACAAATCTTAAAAAAATGTAGACATCCACATTCATATATCACATGTCCAAAACATATCACCTAGCACACTAAACATAAAGCGAAAGCATAAATACACGAGTCGTCGGTAGAAGCATATCAAAATACATGCATAATATAGTAAATTGCACAAACTACATTCATAAATACATACTAATGTATTTATTTTCACAATGAATTGCAATAAGGCACAAAATCATCATCATATTCATCTCTACGGTAATTAGATAAACCGATACTAGTGCTCGTAGATTTCTCAAGTTGTGGTTTATAGTCATGGACATATGTCATACCATAATATTGGTCTGATGTCAAACTCAACATTTGTATATGACTTTCAAGACTATAAGTTCCTCCATCAGCACTATTGTCGCCCTTATTATTGTCATCATCACCACCGCCGCTATCATTATCATCACCATCTTCACCATCATCACTACCTTACATCTTCACCATCACCATCATCATCTGCTTCTCTTATACCTTGGAAGGGGAGGGTGGGGAGAGATCGAAAACAGGGAGAGAGAGGGAGGGGAAGGGAAAGAGACAGAGAGAGACGGGAGATGGAAAGGGGGAGAAAGAGAGCGGGTTAGAGAGGGAGGGGAGAGAGAAACAGAAGGAGGGTAAGGGAAAGAGACAGAGAGAGAGACGGGAGAGAGAGAGCGGGGTGATGTAAAACCACCTGGATCGCAATCACCTTCAAATCACAACCAAAATTTAAATTGCGAACAAGATAAGATTTGGGTTTCCACCCCTTGCACGGGCTTCTTACCCTAAACTCGAGAGCAGCAGAACTCAAGAATTTAACAAATAATTTGAGGAAAAGTTTTAATCATTCATTCATTCATTCAATAATCCCATACAATAGTCTAGGGGGCCTTATATAGGCTTTACAAAAGAACACTATTGGGAAATAACCGATGTGGTACTAAACGCCCACAAAGGAACACAAATAAAGCTAAAATACCAACTCAAATAAAGCTGAAATAAACTACTAAATCTCTCGAATAAGCTAAGGCATGAAAAGATAAAGAACTGCGTGATGTCCTCATCAATTCCCTCGGGGTGGGAGGAACTCGACCCTGTCGAATGAGGACTCTCCTCACGAAGCATCTCAATCGGGCCAAGGTGGTGGTCGTGGCAGCAGCATGGGAACATCATGTCGAGACCATGGTGGCGGAGGAGGAGCTGGTCTCCGTGACAGATCGGTGGTGGAAGATAGCAGCACGATCAAGGAAAAGGGAGTAGAGTGAGGTGCATCATCCTGGCTGAAAACGGAGCCGATACCAGGATCCCACGGGCTATCCAACTCGTAAGCAATCACCCTGTTATCAACTGTAAATTCCTGCAAAATATTATATGGGTATGCAGCAAATTTGTAGGGTTTATTGCAAATTGCTATCAGCCTAGTGATATCATCAATATGTGCAACAGGCAGATGCAATGCAGTAGGTATTCTAAGCATAGCTCCTAACGATGGGAGAACGAGAGATATAATATGCCTAGAAGGACACACATCTAACAATGGAGGTACACGGGACTCGGTCACAAACTCTAAACAACCCGAGAAAGAAGTATTAGAAACCATTTGTTGGACCTTGGCAAGAAATTCAGGTGACTCCCTAAAAGATGAATTGATAGGAATGACCATAAAATTAGGTTCAACACAAGGAGACTCGAATGGTTGATTAGGCACAGTGGGTACATTAGGCTCAACTGTCTTGTCCGCGTCATCATTGGCACTATCAGAAGACATATGAATTTCATTAATAATCGGTGTGACAGAATCAACTGCTATGTCTTCAATTATGTTAACAGTTTTAAAAGAAACTTGGACATCCTCAACAGTCTTTGAATCGTCAACTTCATCAGTGGGCATAGTTCTAACAGGTTGACTCTCCGAGGGGCACTGATAATGATAATGTCCATAGCCCTTACATTTAGAACATTTGATTTTGGCATTGACTAGCGTTTTGAAAGTCAAGTCCAATTTTAATGCCACATCAAAGGCATCTTCAACGGTATCTAGGTCATAGGGGCCAGTAATCATAGCACGTTTTATTTTAGGCCGTAAACCCCAAATAAACCTAGTTAGAGTCTCAGAAGGGTGCTCTCTCACTTCACTACAACGGGTTAAGTCCTTAAATTTGGTAATGTACTCATGAACGGACATATGACCCTGATGGAGATTGTGTAGCTGGTCTAGGTGGGAGTCCTTATCATGCTGATTAGTCATGATGACTCAAGCAAGCAAGCAGATGCAATGGAGAGCCCTAAAGTCGGTTAAACTAAATGCATGCACTAAACAAAATTTCCTAAAGTTTAAGGCTCAAATGTAAATAAAAATGCATTCTTAGAATGATGAAAAGATGCAACCACTAGATTAAAGCAAATAGCATTTCTACCAACAAATTATAGCAATCCATATAGTAGTTGCAAGTAATCAACAGTTAATGAACTAGGTCAAGTTGTGATATCACCTGAGGTGGAGTCGTTCACGCCTGGGAAGACGACCGTAGCTCAAACCTAAATGAGACTGCTGTAGGCGCGTAGTACTAGTCGTCACGAATCCACTGTCTCGAAAACGGATCAATTCGGGCTTGAAATGAGTACTGAACGGCCGTCGGAAGCGATGTTGCGATTCTGGACTGTGCTGACTCAGTCGAGTCAACTCGACCGAGTTGACTCGTTCATCTGACTCGGCCTGGGTTGATTTTGATCACTCTGAACCAAACCGGTCTGGTCTGGTTCGTGTGGAGAGAGAGTGGCTCGATCTGTTTAAATCCAGTGAGGATTAAAACTGGGCTGGGGTTCGTTTGTTGAGTCCAGTGATTGGATCAACACTGGCTGGGGCTGAGAATGCGGTTTGGATCCGACCCAAATCACCCCCCCACCTTTTAAAAGTCGGGCGGGTTTAACCCTCACTCGCACACCCCACCCGATCTGTTCTCTCCTCGTCGCTGTGGGCTAGGGCACAGACTGAGCGGGAACGGCGGCGGCGGCAACTCGATGGAGCAAAGGGCGACGATGGCGGCGAACTCAGTCGGCGGAGATGGCCGGCGATGCTCCTCAGCAAGGCACGGCGTGGCTTCGGAGATGAAGAAGGCGGCGACTGCTCCAATCGTGGGGAAAGCTCTCTCCGTTGGTGATGTCGGCGACGATTCTGATTATGGCGACGGGGATGCTGGCGGCACAGGGGGGCGGAGGAGATGGCGGCGACTGAGGAAATGATGGCGGAGCTCCGATGAGGAGGTGGTGGTGTCGCTGCGATGGTGGCGGTGGATGAGATCCACTGCTGTGGTGGATCTATGGGTCGGCGGCGATGCAGAAATCAGTCGAGGGGTTCGTCGATGGAGAGGAGGCGGTGGACGGGTGGCTCTGGTGTTGGAGGCCGTCGACGGCTAAGGACGAAGGCGGCAAGATCCGGCGGAGGAAGAGGCGGCGAGAGATCGTGGCGAAGGCACGGCGATGGCAGAGGTGGTTGCGGAGACGTCGGCGATGAGATCTGGGCAGCGGCGATGACCTGAATCAAGGAAGGCGACGACGACGGGGGGCGGGGATCACCGGCGATGAGATCTAGGGCGACGTCGGCTCTGTCGAACGTGGCAGAGGAAGAGGACGGCGACTGAGATCTGTTTGGCCGTTGGGGTGGTTGCTCCTCACTCTTCCCCGATCAAACCTGGATTTGAGAGGCGGCGGCGTGGCTGTCGGCGGCGAAGTAGGGGGCCTCGATTGGCCCTGTCGAGTTTTGGGTAGCGGCGAAGGCGGCGAGATTTGGAGGGGGTGATGAACAGTGAAGATTTGGAATTTTCAGTGATTTTCGATGAAAATTTCACTGTAAAATTTTTTTTTTCACTGTAAATTTTTTTTTTGAAACAGTGTTTTTTTTTTGAGCGGATCTGGAATAGATCTAGGGTTTGGGGAGTGGAAGAAAATTTTGAAAAAAAAAATTTGAAGGGGATTGAAAACCGGTGCTCTGATACCAAAATGATGTAAAACCACCTGGATCGCAATCACCTTCAAATCACAACCAAAATTTAAATTGCGAACAAGATAAGATTTGGGTTTCCACCCCTTATACGGGCTTCTCACCCTAAACTCGAGAGCAGCAGAACTCAAGAATTTAACAAATAATTTGAGGAAAAGTTTTAATCATTCATTCATTCATTCAATAATCCCATACAATAGTCTAGGGGGCCTTATATAGGCTTTACAAAAGAACACTACTGGGAAATAACCGATGTGGTACTAAACGCCCACAAAGGAACACAAATAAAGCTAAAATACCAACTCAAATAAAGCTGAAATAAACTACTAAATCTCTCGAATAAGCTAAGGCATGAAAAGATAAAGAACTGCGTGATGTCCTCATCAGGGGGATAGAGGGAGGGGGAGAGAGAGAAACAGAGGGAGGGAGCGGGAAAGAGACAGAGAGGGGGAGGAACATCACCTGGGGTTGGGGAGGAGCGGCCGGCGGCGATCAGGCGGCGACGGAGTTCAGATCTGAGCGGCGACGATTGGGCTGCAGCGGCGATCTCCAGATCTGAGCGAGGGGTAAGTTTCTTTTTTTATTTATTTTTTTTCTTTATACCCGTTTGTCAGGGGTGAATATACGTTTCGAGCTGACTCGGCCGAGAATCGGAGTCGACTCGGTCGACTCAGCCGAGTCACGATCGATTCGGCCGAGTCAACCGAGTCAACTCCGATTCTCGGCCGAGTCGGTCTCCTCTGAGTTGAGTTGACTGACTCGTGACTAGGACTCGTCTCGGAGCGGGCCGAGACGGATACGACTCGGCCGACTCGTCTCCGACTCGGCCGAGTTTTTGAACCATGGAAGCTACACAAGTTCTGGCAAACATGCAGCAATTAGCAAATACATATTGCAATAAAAATTATCAACATGAAAAGTAAGAATTATAGAATATAATAAAATCACTTTCACCAAGTAAAAGCAATGTTGGTCTAAAAGATGACAGTAATAGGATTAGATGATCTATTTCATCTAAAATACCTGACGGAGCAGAAATAGGAGCCACATTTCTGAATGGAGCTGAATCCTCTCGGGGCATAGGTGAGACACTTAGCTTCCCCGGTGCCTTGCCCAACTTTGCCCTTTGGGCATACCTCCTATTTTGAAACCAGTTCCAGACCTGCAAAAACAGCCAAAATAAACAGGAGGTTCCAAAGCGCGATATTATGGATAAAATTAATGAGAATGCATTTATTAACCTGTTTTGGCTGTACAACAAACTTTCCAGCTCGGTCAGGGGACGCACTTCAAGAAGATACAGTTTTATTGTTAGTTTCCCCATGATCATCATTGCAAAAATTCCCAGAAATTGATGCCAAAGTTACCATGGTAACCTTTTAATGCATATATATACCTGAATTTTTCAGCAATAGCACAGATAGTTTCTCGAGAAGGTATTGCATTATTTACTTCTTGCAAGCATGCTTCCATTTCCACTACCTTTAAGTGAACAATCAGAAGCCCATATTACATACCATACTCAGCACAGTCAACTAACCAAATAATAGTGGAAACTACCCTTGCATTATA
The DNA here is from genome assembly GCA_038442645.1 of Agave tequilana. NCBI lineage: Eukaryota > Viridiplantae > Streptophyta > Magnoliopsida > Asparagales > Asparagaceae > Agave > Agave tequilana. Next base: position 21,307 of record JAVJIF010028942.1, on the reverse strand, counting down.
TATCTAGTATATTAAGCTTCCTATTTATGAGTTATGACACAAACATTGAGATGCAAAAACATCCTATGTTATATTGTTATGACATAAACATTGATAAGCAAAGTCGTTATACCCATACTGTAATAAATTTCTGAACGTGTAAGACAAACAGCAGGTGAGCTGATAATGAAGTTGTCAGAATTCAAGTTGACACATAGCACTCAAACATGCAATGAGTTACATCATACCTCTGCTCAAAGAAAAGCTCGATAATTGAAACATGAGTAGTTATGAAGTACCATTATCTTAGGCTACACATTAGATAAAATCGCGATCTGTGGTTCTTCTCGTATTTAAAGAAATATTAGCTATGTACAATATATGATTTTCCTAGGTTAATAGACTCCCCAAAAAATAGTAAAAATAAAGTGAGTAGCAGTTACTAATTAAGAGATGAACTTTCAAATTTCACAATTATATCTTCCTTAAATCTCTCTTCTCCAACGGTATGTGGGATGGGAGCAAAATGTCATTCCACAAGACTACAACATAAACCAACATCATCAGTTTCATCAGCTAAACCATCATCTTCATTACTATTAAAAGGGTCACCTATGGAAAATTTTCAAATACAAGAAACCTCCACTAAGAATTGCTTATGACCAGAATTTGGCATGATATTAACCCTCTATTAGTGGTGCCAAGTTCCTGAACAAAGAATGAGCAAGAGATGGTCACTCCACATTGTTAGGGGGAGACCTACCTTTCTAGTCATGCAATTCAAGCTCAAGGACATATCATTCAAATTAACCTAGACCAGGTATGAGCAAAGATGAAAAAGGAAGAACTAAATCGAAAGAAAACTTAAACAAAACAAAAAAAAAAGTGTGAATTTGTTGATAAGTTACCAAAAGACTTTTGAATGAGTATATGAAGAAAGAAGTAAATAAGGAGTATAACGATCATAATATTAATTGATTTTTCCAAGAGATATACGGATATGATAGGAAGGAAGAATGTTTTTCTCATTTATAACCATAAAGAAGGTGTAGGAAAAGGTTGAGGTAACAAACATGATTCAAGAAGAGAAGAGACTTATGGCTGAAAGTAAGCCCAGCAAACATTGTAGAGTATAAAGGTGCTAAAACATTCATATTCTGATTGCCAGTGTGAATCCCCCCATACAGCTGTTAGCGGTATCTATTTGCTCAACATACAACTCAACTGTCAGTAAAGACACTAGTTTTGACGCCAAACAGAAAATTACTAATCTTCTTTATAAAAGTAGTCCTAAGCTTCACAAGCCCAAAATCAAAATCTATATCTAACAAATTATAAGTTAGTGTGAATAAGATACTAATAAATATTATAAATCTCACTAGGTTCACTCCATTTCACATATTAGCATGTCACGTCGAGTTTACATAGTTTAAGAAAAATAAGATTTGATGTATTTATAAATATCAGATTCTAAAGAATGAAAGTGAAACATGTCAGAAGATGGTCATTCATATCAACTGATCTGATGAGGACATCACGCAGTTCTTTATCTTTTCATGCCTTAGCTTATTCGAGAGATTTAGTAGTTTATTTCAGCTTTATTTGAGTTGGTATTTTAGCTTTATTTGTGTTCCTTTGTGGGCGTTTAGTACCACATCAGTTATTCCCAGTAGTGTTCTTTTGTAAAGCCTATATAAGGCCCCCTAGACTATTGTATGGGATTATTGAATGAATGAATGAATGATTAAAACTTTTCCTCAAATTATTTGTTAAATTCTTGAGTTCTGCTGCTCTCGAGTTTAGGGTGAGAAGCCCGTGCAAGGGGTGGAAACCCAAATCTTATCTTGTTCGCAATTTAAATTTTGGTTGTGATTTGAAGGTGATTGCGATCCAGGTGGTTTTACATCATGATCTAGGTACAACCATAAAATTATAATAAATAGCCAAAAAGTGGCACTTTTTATAGATAAATTTTTATAGGTATATTAAAATAAAAGTGACAATGTACTTGGAAAAAAACCTCTTTGCTGTGAAACATGGATTTGAGCTGCTTACAGCAAGGACCACCATTTTCATGTAAAATAATTAAAATCAAAAGAATAATATGGGGAAATATATAATTCTTTGGCATTCAAATGAGTGATTATTATTGTTGATATGAGGCAGAAAACGAAATAACTTTTTGCTATGTGCCAGAACAGCAAACTCTCTTTTAGTTACAAAATGTATTTGAAACCTTGGATCATACAACTTCGTGAGAAACAGAAGCAAAAACTAATACAACAAACTCAAGTGGTAAAAAAGTTGGGAGCTTTCTCACTAGAGAACTGACAATAGGATCGAACAAGTGTATCAGTAATCAGAGTTTTTTGTAGAAGACTTAATAGGCAGAGCTCTTTAAAAGAGAACCAAATAAGTTTGATACTCAAATATTTAAATACTAAAACGGATAACATAAGTTAGACTGAAATTGACAATGAGAATTTTATTGGCAAAAAGAAATTCACATTCAAAATTTTAAACTTAGTGACTAACACCCATAGATAGCCGATAGGGTAACCATTCAGTTGTCGATGACAGGATTGTAAATGGTTCTAAATATCGACCAATATGGCCGATATATCGGCTTTGGACTCATACCGATATGATTAGATGAAAAAAATTGGCATATCATTTTAAGCAGATATTGCCGATGTTGGCCGATATATCAGCCAATATGTATCTGCCCGATATGAGCCGACGTTGCACTTTTTTCCTTTGAGTTTTTTCTTAACAAACTGGATTGGGCCCAACTTTTGAGCCATATTATGCTATTAGGAACTTGAGACTGGAAAATATTTATTAAATATTTAAAGTTTATGATATTGTTTATACATGTTGTTTATCGATTATCTATGTTGTTAAAGGTTAGGTTATAGATTGGAATTGGTAATGTTTTTTTTTTTTTTCATTTTGTGCTGTTTATATATCAAGTTATATATGTTTTTTGTAGTTTTTATGCGTATCTTTTGCTTTTTGTGAGTAAGTCTTTTACTCAAAGCTTAAATTTAAAGATTTAAAAATTTCATCTTTATTCTTTCTTTCATTCTTCCAGTTATAGGTAGATAGTAAGGTTTTCAATATTCATGATATATAAAATTATAAATTATGAGTTGGTTGAAATTATAATTGGAATTGATTTTGCACATTTCTAATTTTATTTTATTACATTGTGCGTATATCTATATCGTTTATACTTGAATGCTTTGCATACATGTTGTCACATATATATTCAATAGATGGTATATATAACTTTATAATTATCTTTTAAGTTATTAATATTTATATATATAGAATGTCGAATATGGACATCGGATATGATCCCATATCCATGATATATCGCCCGATATCATCTATCCGATAGGAAAACACCCTAACCGATATGAACCCGATATCCAATGTTTAGAACCTTGATATTGTATGCTGCAAAGATGTTATATTTAGTGACTAACACCCATAAATAGCCTATAGGGTAACCCTCCAGTTGTCAATGACAAGAATATTTTGTGGTGCAAATATGTTATATTTAGTGCTGACAAAATGAACAGTGTCATTATGAACATCACATAAGTGTCAAACTCACTGATGGCCCTTACCAGACATTAGGAGTACTTGGACATTAATTAATGTGGATAAGTGAAATGATCTGTCCCCAGCAAGCTTTGTTTGGTTCTGCATGAGACATACTCTTGCAAATATTGGTTATGACAACACAAATATTTATAATGACTGTCCTAACCACAGTTACCTAACCAGGAAATGAAAGCGGGATATGAGACATGGATTGGAATACGTAGTCCCCAAAAAATAAATGGGATATGTATGTTTATACTTTATACATATATTTAAGCCTTCACATGTGGGTTTGTAATATCCTCAATTCCATATGCATCAAATTGAAATTAAAAACAAACTCTTCAAGGTAATTTAGAAATTTATTTAAAAAGCTGCAAGAAATAAGTAATATAATAATATACATGTAGCTTGAAAAAATATAAAAGAAATATTCAATATATAGCTTACTTAAATATAAATCTTTATATACATATATTTTCAGTCTTTAACATTCAAATTTTTTTTAACAAAATCTCTATATTCCAAATCACTACCAGTAACCCTTTCCCAAGAATTTCTTATCTATATGTTGTTCTTCAAGAAAATCCTATTAATGATAACTAAGTTTCTCTTTAAGTTTCCCAACAACAGAAACTAGCGCAATAAGAGTTATCCATGTGAGTTAAGTATATGAAAGTGTCAGAGAAACATCATAATGGTATAAATACGGTGTCCGAAAGGTGTCGGAAAATTTACCCATTTCTTTCTAATACAGTATGGTGTGGGTGTCAGATACTGGTTTCCTAGGATATGAGTGCCCACCCACCCTGGCCAACCATACAAGTGTCCCCTAACTATGATTCTACGTATAACTTGGCAAAGTTGTGGTAAATGAAGTACTAATTTTCATCACCCTAGCATATCTACATGATTAAAAAACACCATATGACAAGAAGTAAGGTGATCGACCACCTTCCTTCACTACAATCATTGGCCATCTCTGACAGCTCTGCTAGCCAAGGTTGAAGAACCATCTCCTTCCTATGCTCGTTCGCTCTAGCGGCTAGCAGATTTTTAGGTACGCGCTCAACTATGCACACCAAACAAAAGATGATAATTATGCGATTGCTTCAGTATCACCTAACCAACTAAATATATGTTCCAGAAATTGTTGAAACTAGAACTGGATCATAGCATGGAATACAAGAAACTGAACAGGTTGTAACTTGTGCTTGCCTATGAAGAATAACATGTTGCAGGTTATCGCGATACAAGTAACATGTTATACATTTGTTTTCCCAAGGTAATTATTTAGTCCAATGGCAACTTGGTTTGAGGTTATTTGGTCAATAATTTCTGAGACACAAAATTTAATCGCAAAATCACTAAGTCTCTGTACCCAAAAGGGAAAAAACTTATTATGTGGTAGCCTGTTGATTGTGGTTTGCATATTTTCACCTCTATTTGATAAGAAGGTGCTCAAGCTATAGACAAAGCCATACTCCTTGTTCCTACGATTAGTGAATTACCCTTCTCCAATGAACATTATATTAATTTTCACAAATCAAGATTCCCATAGTAAAAAAACCAAACCAACCAATCAAAGTGGATTGATCAACTACACTTACTTTGGAAAATCATTCAAGTCAATTAAAAACTTGGGGGTGGGGGTGTTTTTCTTTTCTTTTTCTTTTTTTTTCCTTTTTTTTTTTTTTTTTTTTTTTTTTGGGGGGGGGGGGATTGGGGGGCGGGGGCTTTGAAAGAATGTTTCCATATTAAATATCCTAAAGACGTTTATATAAATGGAGGTCAACACCTTTCTCAATCTGATGAGTAGACTATCTATAATGTTATATTTTCAGAAAATCTCATATAAATCTCAAATCATCCCTCTCATATATAAAAGAAAAGCATCAGACACCTTACCCTGATACCTGACAAGTCGATTATTTCCTATTACTTGATATTCTTTTTTATTGATTTTAAGAGTTAAAATGTGAGAAAAGTAATATAGATAATTTTATGTTTTGCAGGTTTTGTTGAATGATATTTGCTTTTTAGTTCTCAATCGACAAGCAAAAAAAATCCCAAACAATTTCAAATCTCAACCATAAACAAACCATCAGATTTAGCTGAATTCAAATAACAGAAAGAGAAGAAAAATCGCAGGAGATAAAGAAGTTGAAACTTGAAGAGAAACAAATCTAAATTTGAAATCAACCGACTCAAAATACCTGGGGTACGGATAAAAGTTGTTGGAGATTGCAACTAAATAACGGCAAGCAGAGAGACAAAGAAGGAGTTCATGAGATTCAAAATATTGAGGAGATGAGAATGAAATCCTAACCAAATTTCAAAATTCAGTAAATCCTTAGCAGTTGCAGGCTATATGAAAAAGGCTCTCTCACCATCATACAAGAGGAAGCTGATTTCTGAGATTGTCTATGCAAATTTCTGTTGAGAAGAAGAGGCTACAGCTGGCAGCTACAGAGGAGAAGAAGATACATACGAAGTCATCAGGTTATATATTTCTCTCTTTTTGTATTCTCATTTTGCAACGACTTGATTATATTTTAATAAAGATGAAGATTTTCTTAACATAAACAGCTAAATTTATATTCTTGAGTTTTGATGATATCTTTGTGAAGTAGCTATGTTTAATGAATAGATCTATGCACTTTTATTTTATTGATGTGTTTGATTTAGATCCAAGATAGACTATGCCTCTAAGATTATTCAAGAGATAGTTTATACTTGAGACTAAGTTTTCACATCAATTTTATCGATTGCTTTATTATCAGCGAGATACTTTATGCCTATTAATACTTTTGAAGTATGACGAGTATATAGAGTATGTCTAGATGAATAAAGTAATCTGTATGATTTAGAATTTCAAGCCACGGAACTTAAATTGACTAACTCAAGAATCGTTTAAAAATTGTGATCTCTTCAAAGGTTGAATATTTACTTAGATTGATCTAGGATGAAAAAACTTTCATGTTTACTTAATAAAAAAATATAAAAAAGATATTCTACCATCATTTTTAAGTAAGAATTTCAACACAAATCTCTCTAAGGATTCGACTTGGTCTTACTGCTTTACTCGCTTTAGTAATTTAGATTCAATTGTGAATTTGCATTGGTGGCAAAGTTAACAACAATTGTTTTCAACCGATCAAATTTTGGCGTCGTGCCGGGGAGATCTTTTCTTTTTTCTTTATTAAAAATAGAAACTAATTTTTTTCTTTTCTCAGATACAACAGAGCAAGGAGCACTACTGGAGGAGCAAGAAGTAAGAAACTTTTGATTTTTGCAAATCCGATTAGACCTTTCTTTTTTGTTATATTTTCCTTTTCTTTTATAATTAAAATAAAAATTTAAACATAAAAAATACATTTCAAGAGTAAAGACTAGTTTTCTTTAAGACATGCATCTCTTGTTTGCATTTTCACAAAATTGACTGTTGCATTTTATTTGTGTTCCTATTTTAACACATCTAAAGGCACAGCCCATAAATAACATAAGGTGAGAATTTCATCACCCTTCTTAGCCCAAAAATCACCCACCTCATTTGCATTGACCTAAGTCTTTTAAATAAAATTCACTAGATATTGGCCACTAAGGATTTTCGAACTTAATTAGGTGGACTCATTGTAAGATAACTCCGGTGAGCACTTTCGAGCTTGCGAGAGAGGACTTCCTTGTCTAGAAAAAGTGAATTAGCCATTGTGAGGGTGCTGACCTGGAGGAAGGACCAAGGAGCTTCCTTGTCTAAAAAGGGTGGTTGAAACTAGTAAGTACCCGGTCTGAAAGAAGAACGCTTGTTTGACGGGCTTAATAGGTAAGCCTGCAATCTGTCCAAATCAGTTAGGAGCTATCTAGTTGTGTCTAAGATTAACCTTATTTCTTAGAAATTGATTGTTGATTGCTAATTTTTGTAAAATTAAAAAATTTAAAAAATACTTCCACTCACGACAATGGCTAAAACCTCTGGTTCAATCCTTCCTCGTCTGTCGCATCCTCTTCCATCCATACAAATGCGAACCGCTATGAGATTGAGTCCAGTATGACCCAACTTCACCAATCAGTTGGAATGACCAATGATGACCCTTACCTCCTCAGCAGATTGGATCTATTGAACCAAAAGTTGAATCAATTTCTTTCTGGCGGACAATGTTAAGTTCCATATTTCACATATCCAACTCCTCAACAAATGTACCCTTCCTATTCTAACCCAGCTCACTATGTGAGCAATTGTCCATTGGTTGCCCAATACTATAATTCATTCAAGATCAAGTACAAGCAGCCAAGATTTCTCTAGGGCAGTCAATGATCTATTTCTAATACTTACAACCCTGGCTGAAGAGACCATTCTAATTGCTCTTGGAGACTCCAAAAACAAAACACCTCAGAACCATTATCAATCACAACATTTAGGGCTCCATACCCTGATCAAAATGCCAACCCTTGGGAACAACTGCCAGCACCTCCAATACAGTCAAACCTATCTTTCAAGGGCAAGGTGTCACAAGCCCTAAAATGTCCAGAGATGGACAAAAAATTACAGAGAGTCCACTACCAAGCTAGAAACCGAATGGGTCAACTAGCTGATGCAATCACGAAGGACTAACAGGGAATCATGCCAAGACAAGCTGTAGAGAACCCTAGAGGATAACTTAGACCTGCACAAATTCAACCATCGAGCCAATTTTATAAGCATGCCAAGTCAATGACAAATCTTAGGAATGGGTGTGTTTTAGAAAATCCACATGATGAATCAATGGAGACTGATTTAGTTAGCCACACATCTTCTTTGGAGCAATTTGATCATACTCATAAGGATGCATATGTTGAAGATGAATCTTTGTTTCTTGATGAATTCTTCGAGAATGATTCTAATCATAATTCTGAGAAGATATTTATTGAAGAGCCTAAGTTTTCATTTAATAATGTTAAAAAAAATTGTGAGTACACCTAGAGCACCATTTGGAAAAAGAAAAAATTGACTTGTGCATTTTCACTTTAGAGGATCCACCGACTAATCAGTCTTTTGAAAAAAATTAGGATTCATGAAACACCAAATGATCAAAGTTTTGAAAAACTTTTTGAAGATAAGCTTATGTGTGAATGAATCGACTATAGATGCTTTGGTTAGTCACATACCTCCAATGAAAATTGTTGATTTTAATTTTGAGGTAATTTAAGGATGAGCTCAAGTTTTTGAGAGATTGTTGAGGGCACTACAATTGAATTGCTTGATGATAGTGAATTTTTGAGAAGCAAAAGAAGAAAGAAAAACAAGAGGAAAGTGAAGAATGTGAGGAATAAAATGGTGGATAAAGACCAAACTAACAAAGAGGTTGAGCTCTGTCAAATCACCACTGAAGAGGACGCATTAAGAAAGTGGAAAGCGTTCAAGAGGATGTAATCGATAAGTAGGACCATGTCCGGATGAAGACATTAAACTTGGCGATTGTTGAGAGGCAACCCAATTTTGTTGAATCTTTTAAGGTTTCAGGCTAACACGTGCATCATTGCAAATCCACAGGTATGTTTATTTCAAAATTGGAAGAACATCTCAACACATCTTATCACTTGTGCTGCAAATCTGGTATACTTGATCCACTCTCTTTGCCTTTGCTTTTTTATTAAATCATTGAAAACAATATTTGATTTAGGTTCGGGGTGTGAGTAGAATTTAAAATTGTTGAAATATGTCAAAATTTGCCAATTTGTATATTAATCTCATATTTTGAATATTATCCTGTGCAAATCGAGTATAAACTAGAAAAACATGAGATGAATACTTATGAATTGAAGCAAGAAGTATAACATCACAGAGTAAGAAATTTACATAAGAGTCTATTTTTCTTATTAATAGACACTTGGATTCAATTTTTTCATTGCTTCACTATTTATAGTTAGGACATATTATTTTAATTTCTTCTTAACAATATGCGAGTTTAAAAATTTGTGTGATTAATTGTATTAATTAGAAGGCTATGAGATGGAAAGCATTGTTCTAATTAATTAATTAAAAAAATTAAGTTCAAAACCATAGGGGCAAATGCATGTGAATATTCTCTTATTTTCACCCCTGCCAAGCAAGTGTCATCTTGAGATTAGAAGTCCTCACGGCTCCAAAAGTGGTGATAATCTTGGCCTTTGATATTGAGAACATCGTTGGTTAAAAGTCCGGATGGTTTCAACGGAGTTACCGGTTCAAAAAAGTATGATACTAAAAAAAAAGATAATGCCTGAATTAAAATAGCCACCGAGTAAATGTGCAATTTAATTAAATAATGATCTTGAATAAGCTGTTGTAGGAGTGAGTTTGATTAAAATCTCTTAATTATGAATGGGTGTGCCTGAAATAATTGAGTTAAAGTATCATAAGTTAGAAGATTTATTTTATTTTAAATATTGAAAATCGGGGAATATCAGACTTTTAAAAATTCATGTTATTACTCTTAAGTGATTCTATGTTTTATACTAATATTTAAGTAAAGTAATATGATTCATAAGAATTTAATTTGCAAATTGAACAAATGACACAATCTGAAGTTTGTGGGTCGCATCACTGCAAACTCTCACAAGACTATAACCCATCATGCAAGGTAACCTGGAGGTTTAAAGACTTGTTGCATTTGCTCGATGTAATCGTGTTCCCTACAAAAGTGACAGTTTTATTTTTAAAAAAAAAGAGGTAAAAAATAAAAAGAGTAAGTTTTCAAAAGTTTGCTTGAGGAAAAGAAAAGAGTAGGTTTGGGGGTATTAGATAAGTCTAATATTTCTTATTACTTGATATCCTTTTTTATTGGTTTAAGAGTTAAAATGTGCGAGAAAAGTAGTAATATGACAATTTTATGTTCTGCAGTTTTTATTGAATGATGTTTGCTTTTTAAGTTCTCAATCAGCAAGCAAAAAAATTCCAACCAATTTCAAATCTCAACCACAAATAAATCATCAGATTTAGTTAAATTCAAATTACAGATGAGAAGAAAAATCACAAGAGATAAAGAAGTTGAAATTTGAAGAGAAACAAATCTAAATTTGAAATCAACTGACTCAACAATATCTAGGGTACAGATAAAAGTTGTTGGAGATTGTAAACTAAATAACAGCAAGCGAAAAGATAAGGAGTTCCTGAGATTCAAAATATTGAGGAGATGAGAATGAAATCCTAATTGAATTTCAAAATTCAGTAAATTCTTAGCAGTTGCAGGCTATAAAAGGGGCTCTCTCGCCAATCATACAAGGGGGAGCTGATTTCTTAGAATGTCTCTGCGAATTTCTGCTGAGAAGAAGAGGCTAAGGGCTGTAGAGCAGAAGAAGTCGCACACAGAGTCATCAGGCTCTCTCTCTCTTTTTGTACTCTCATCTTTATAATGACTTGATTATATTTTAATAAAGATGAGGATTTTCTTTAACATGAACAGCTAAAGTTATATTCTTAAGTTTTGATGATATCTTTGTGAAGTAGCTATGCTTAATGAATAAATCTAGACACTTTTACTTAATTGATGTGTTTGATTTAGATCCAAGATTGACTATGCCTCTAGGATTTATTCAGAAGATAGTTTATAATTTAGGCTAAGTTTTCGCATCAATTTTATCGATTGCTTTATTATCAGCGAGATATTTTATGCCTTAATACTTTTGGAGTATGACGAGTAAATAGGGTATGCCTAAATGAATAAAGTAATCTATATGATTTAAAGCTCCAAGCCACGGAACTTAGATTGACTTTAAACTCAAGAATCGTTTTAAAAATTGTAATCTCTTCAAAGGTTGAATATTTACTTAGAGTGATCTAGGATGAATTTTTTTATATGTTACTTAATAAAAAAGAAAATATAAAAAGAATTCTTCTATCATCTCTTTAATTTAGAATTTCAACTCAAATCTCCTTAAGGATTCGACTTGGTCTTACTACTTTACTAGCTTTGATAATTTAGATTTAATTGTGAATTTGCATCGGTTTGTAGATTTAACGATAACTATTTTCAACCGATCAATACCCTCTCAAACTGATTTGTTCAGATCCTATACCACTCTCTTATGTGTCCAACTGAAACCACCTTGCAGCTTCTACAGGCATCAACTCATCTCCATGCCTATTCATCACCCTTTATTGGAATTATAGCAGAAGGCTGCGCCAAGGCCACCTTAAGATTGCAACCACCCACAATAACATTATCACAATCGACACCATCTTAGTCCCAGTGACTAATTACACAGTGGAAGCAATGGGGCGGCAAACAGTTAAGGCAAACAAAGTTCCGTCTTCTAGAGCATCAGTATAGAGAACTGTTGAAAGATAATAGGTTCACTTTCTGCATTTAAATAAGAATAAATAAAAGGAACAATGAAGCTAGCGAGGATCAGATAAAGATTCCACTGACCTCACTAACGGAATAATCACAATGATTGAGGGCATTTTTGGGACAAAGTCAGTGAAATGCAATCCTTAGAAGTTCGCAAAAGGAATAACTGATTACTACAAGGTATATCCCTATAATCTCTATGTAAACCAAATATGCAAATCATCCAACATGTCAAGAAGATGAGGAACAATAGATCCATGACAATTGGCTAATCTACCTTGTAGTAACCTTCATCCCTTTAGTTTTCTTTCTGAAAGGACTGTAAGTAAGTTGAATCATGAAATCAGCAAAAAAAACTTTGAATAGCATGCAAAGAAGAAATACACCCTATAGTATCTTACAACACTTACACATAGGAACAAGACCAAAAGTACAGTTTCACAAGAAAACAGGTGAATACCGAAAAGGTTATTCTTCTTTGTGCATCCCACCTAGATTTAGCTTGGTCGCTCAGTCCTCTTGAAAACATGTTATGTCAACCTTGATCAAGGTTCCCATATTCAAAGCCAATCAGGAAAGAAAATATTTCATTAACGGAAAGAAATAAATTGAAGTTTTTGCATCAGATATCCTAGTATAAGAGGTGTGACATTACTCCCCACCTTTTATTAATAAATAGCCGGAAGTTTTGTTCATTACACATGTTTTCATAATACATCTTAAAGAATCTTTACATCATCCCTCTATGTCTTATTGTGTACCTAATATACCAGATACACTATATAGTTCTATTTTCAAGCCTTTTAAAGATTGTGATGTGTGATTAAGTATTGGCATTTCTTTCCTTACCTTTTTTTTCTAACGAGGTTGTCCAAGCCTTTTGCCGTGGCTGCTTAATTGCTCGGGCATCTGATCTCCCTCCCCAGACCAATGTTCAATGAAAAATCTCCTTGAGGTGCCCTCATTGTGGAATCAAACTGAAGATGTAGAAAGTAGTCCCTAGGCCATCCAACACACCAACCTTGAGTATGGAAATTCCTATCCTTACTTCAGAGGTAAAGTTGCCACCAAGCTATCAACGTCTAATTTAACCACATCTGGTTCATTTTCTATATAAACAACATCATTTATGCCACTTCACATTACATGTGGACTGGATAGAACACCCATAATTTTAATTTATCTATTACTAGGCCTGCTCACACATTTATGATATCTAATGAGGTGTATAGATGTAAAAATACTTATAGTTGGTTCAATTCTTCTGAACTGCATGATTTAATGCTTGTTGCACCGTGTACCACAATATATGGATAAACCATGACATAGATACGCAGACAAGACAATCCCTAAAAGTTCAAGATATAGTTTGGTCATGGATTGACGGTTGTAATTACCTAGGTTTGTCTTGAATAATATATCTATAGCATGAATTTGTAAATCTGTGATATTTTAAAAATTAAATACGATATTGTACAATATTTTCAAGTTGTGTAATCCAATAGTCACCGGAACAATTGCAACTCTTTATTTTAAAAATATGGTATATTACTATATTAGATAAATATATCTACAAATCAAATGGGATTGTCAGATCATCACTCAATGCATTAGACTTTTACCGTCTTTGTCTCAAGCCCGTCTCTAATATGTATCGACTCATAGAGGTATATCAGATATGTTACAAAATTTAAATGCCAAAAAGAGTATCCAACACCCATTACCACGTATCAGAGTATCCAAGTACTGGATACATATATGATATGCACCAATTATCCATACATTATGGTATGAAGGGATAGGTTGACTGCATTACTGCAGATCAAGCTTCAGTTGACTGTTCTGGAAGCAGGTGGTATTTCATATAGGGTGTTACTTATCCTCCTTTTTGTGATTTCAGGCTTGCAAATTTTAGGGCACGACAGAAATAGTATCACCCAATTCAACTGCCTGCTATCCTCGCCACTCAACAGAGAAAAAAAGATTGCTTTCTATATCGAAACTCACTGAAGCAACTTAAATTTTGCTAAAAGGTAAAAAATATCCTAATAGCCGTAAAAAGTACAAAATCTACAACAACTTGTAAATGGCAATGGCTATCCTGCTCATCTCCAAGCTCCAAACACAAACAATTTACAACATTACCAGATAGTCGTCATTCCAAAGCCCATCGCAAACCAAAAAAGGATGAAAAATCGAAACAGAAACCCTAGTTTTTAGGAAAAAAAGAAAGAAGACATGAGAATCCGAGGTCAGAAGCTAGGGTTTTTATCGGAGGTTACCTCGTTCTGCGTGAATCGGAAGGCCGGCCCTCCGTTGCTCGGCGGCCGCCCCATTCAATCGATCGCTCGAGAGCTGTTTCTGCTTCTCTTTCTCCTCAACGGTTCTTTCTCTGGATTCTTAATTTTGAGTTGGATTTATATTCTCTTTTTATAGTTGGGGCCTTGTGGGGGGTGATTTGAGTCCTAAAATAGAATCATCGTCGTCTTTGAGAAGATCCGTGATTGATGAGCTTTTTTCTGACAGAAGAAGACGCACTTGACTTTGAGCCCCCTCTTTTGGGTTTTGTTTGAATTGACTGGATCAAAACCCTAATATAATATGGACCGAGGCCCAAGCCCAGATCCAGCCCAACTCCAAATGGAGAAGGATTGAGAAGAAGGAATAACACAAACCATTTTTGGATGATTAACTAATTTGACTGCATATTGAAGGAAATTTGCTAAGCAACAATGTCCTTTCATCAATTATTTTCCATTGACTAGTTTTCATCCATTGAAATATCTAATATAAATTTCCAACTGGAGGACCACTGGGGAGTAAACTCAGGGCCTTTCCAGTAGCCGACGTCGGGAAGTAAAATGCCTGCACGCAGTGGGGTTCGAACTTGAGATCGTGAGAGTTTGAAACTCTAACCGACTCAGGTTTACCAAGAGGACATCTGCAGGGGGCGTTGGATATTTATGATTGATGCTACAACTAGAGCATGACAAACCCGCGATGAGCATTATGGCTAGATATGGGTCGTTAAGAGTTGCGCTCCCCATCAATCTCCACTTTGAAGTCCAGCGTACGACATATTTAATTAAATATAGGTCGGACCATCGTGACCCTTGACAGTTGAATTTCGGTCTACAGTCTATCGAAAAGAAAAAAAACTAAACATTAGATCTTAAATATTAGTTAGAATAAGTAGATTAAGATTTTTTTTGACTGTTGGACTCAACTCATCATTCAATAAGCTGTGGAGAAAATTTAAAAGATTTTTTTTTTTTTTGAAAAAATGGAGTATAGGCCACTTATTTCATTAATGAGTGACAATGATAATAAGATTAGGTATGCAAAAAATCTATTTTATTGTATTTCTTTCTTGAAATTTTACAAAGACTTCATATGATTTCTATGGAAGGAGTACATCCATTATTCATAACTGGGTTAGAGAAGGTTATGCATGACAACTTTAATTGATACTTTTCATCTACATTCATCATGAGTTTGCATGGCAACTTAATATAGACTTTTCATTTATTGATCTCTTGAGTACCTCCATTACCCCCATTCAAACCAAATAGGCAAACACATAAAAAGAGTTTGGGAAGAAGAAACTTGAAGCTTGCAGAAGACAAGACTTTGGTGAAAATATCAGCTGGCTGATCCTTAGTGCAAAGATACTGAAAGGAGAGATGTTTTAGAGAGACCATATCCCTGATGAAGTGAAAATCTATTTCCATATACTTAGTATGACATAGAAAACAGGGTTGGTGGCCAAAACTAGGACTCCCAGATTGTTGCAATGTAGCGCCGGAGGAGAATACAGAGGAATGCGAAGGTCTTGGAGCAGATATCAAATCCAACAAATCTCTGCCCAGTTGGGTAAGATATTTGTACTCTGCTTCAGTAGAACTACGAGCAATCATAGTATTCCAAGAGATCGTATTTGCGCCAAGGTACACAAAAAATCAGACGTTGAATGTCGATCTTCAGGATAATTGCAGTGATCCACATTGTAGAAAAGACGAGTAAAGATTGAGCCTTTTAAGTAGCAGTGAATTCGCTTAACTGCTGCAAGATGAACATTTAAGGTTCTTTGAGATGTTGACAGACCTTATTAACCACAAATGAGATATCGGGGCGAGTCCAGGCGAGGTATTGAAGGGCGTCGACCAGTAAGCGAAATTCAGATGGATCCTGAAGGGGGTCACTTGATTTGGGAGCTGGAGTAGTGGAGATTGGAGTGGATGATAGATTTGCTTCAGCCATGTGAGCTCGAGAAAGAAGATCAGAGATGTATTTGGACATACTAATAAGTAGTCCTTGGGAGGTCCTATTAAGCTCGAGTCCCAGGAAATACTTTGCACCAACAATATCCTCACTATGTCACCTTCGAGCTCATCGAGGATGACTATCTTCTTTGAAAAATGTCTTCCAACCAATATTGACAAACCTTGGTCCTGAAGATGATGTCAATGGCATGAAGAAATGGCTTCACCGCGGCCTTGAGGTTGTCGGTACACCACTCGCAACAACTATGAATCCAGCAACACAGAATGGATACAACATGATCGCATTCTCATGGTATGGATCAATGCCATTGTCTCTGAGTCTGTCTTACCAAGCCTTAACGTACAAAAAAGTAACAAAATGCCGAACAATGGACACTCCTCACAAAATAAAATAGGTGAGCCCTCTCCCACTAATCTCCCAGAGATAAGAGAGAAAATAGTCTTGTGAACGAAATATGGAAAGGAGGCTAAACTGCTAAAGCTACACAATTTTAGCCAAGTGCAAGTCACATTGGTGAGTCCCAAGAGCAGAAGACAAAGCACTGGGGGGGTGAAGGACTATGCATGCACATTGTCATCGTAGTCACCATCTGCATCAAGTTATTATGCTTGTTCTGTAGCCCACGTGTTGGGACAGAGTCATCATCGTGGAGGGAAAGCTCTTTTACTTATAATTCTCACAAGACTTTCAAATTCAAGATCCTTATTTCATTTTTCATGTCTCAAAACAAGAAGAAGAACCTACTGATTTTGAAATGAGTATGAAAAACCTGATTCAGTTCGAAAATGATTTTACCCAATTTATCAATATGCTAGAAGCACAAATAAATCATTTAATCAACATAGTGAAAGATAGGAATGAGGAAATTCTACCTAATACATTTTCAACCATTCCTGATTGCTCTAGCCATATTGATAAGAACCCAGAATACCCAGAATTATGGCATCTTGGAAACTTCAACCAAGATTCAATTTCATTATATCACTTTGAACTTGACCAATACCAAATCATTGACAAATTTGCAAATTTTTGTTTCAATGAAATTGAACTTGAACAAAAATGTGAATTTGAACTTTCATTCGTGATTCAATTCCAAAATTCGAGTTGATGTTGCCTCTGATATCTTTACCCAAATGAGACCACATTTCCGAGCCAACATCGATTCTCGTACCCACTAATTTTGAAATTGAACCACCTATTTTTAATAATCACATTCCATTGATGAGAAAAGAATGTGAATCTTAATTACTTGATTTGGACTCAACTTTTAACCAAAACTGACTCTTAAACCTAAACTTGATTTAAATCATATACCTGAGTTCTCATTCCTATCATTCAAGAGCCCAAATCATCTATTCCACAAAGTCACATTCTATTGTTAGACCAAGATAAAGACAATTATGACTTAGTGATAATATTCAAAAATTAGTCATATAACCGGGATAAATTTCATTTTCAGATCTTACATGATCATATTCATAAAGAGGATAATAAAAATGTAAATAAAAAAAGGTCATCAAAGGTAGGTTCTAAGATAATCCACGTCATTTAGATTGGGCAGAAAATTGGCCCTATCCAACCACCACCTTGAGGTAACATGTTTTCTTTTCTTTCTTCTTTTACATGCATATATGCATTCATTCATACATTGAGAATAATGCATGAGATAGGTGTGGGGGGGGAGGGTTATAAGATAACATAGGTTTTCTTTTTATTTATAATTTTTTAATAATTTCTTTGCTTTTAAAAACTTTTTGAAAAGAAAAACAATATTTTGACCTATTTTTTGTAAGAAATTAAGTTAATTTTAAGGAATAAAAGAATCATAATTAGGATTTCTTATACTTGGACAAAATATAAAATTATTTGTTTGAATTCTAGGATTAAGAAGAAAAATTAAAAAAAGTAATTTAGTGTTGATTTTTACCTTGATGAAAAATGTATACTTTATACAGTTACATACTTAGGGTTCAAAAACAAAGATTCTTATCCCTAAAAAAAAAAAGAGAAAAAAAAGAGAGAAAAAAAGAAAAAAAATATACATATATCAAAAATCTCTAATTAAGCTGGGTATTTGTGTCTCAACATAAGTATTCACGCCTAAAAGTTGTCCATATAATTAATAAAATTATTAAGTTTTGTGGCCTTGTTGCTCAAATCCTTAAGTCCTTGGGCTGTTTTCTCACCTGATGTCCTAAGACCATCTGGTTTAGGAGTCACTTACCTAAGGTTCATTACATGGACAGATTAGAAAGCCTAATAGAACAAAGGAATAGTACCACCAAAAAAATTGTAAGAATAAGACATAAAAGTAAGAGTTTAAGAATCTCGAGTCAAAATTTCACAGTCACGAAGATATATATATATATATATATATATATATATATATATATATATATATATATATATATATATATATTAAATATATATATATATATATATATTTATGAGTTAGAGTAAAATAATAGATTAGATGAGAAATACAGTTTAATTGATTGATAACAAGTTTTTGAATAGAGACTAAGTTTAGAAATGAATAGTTTGGTGTTCTTATGACTTATAGATTTCTTGAATTTTTACAATAATACTTCAAATATTTTCTCATCTTTTCAAAATATAGTTTCAAAATACTAACATTTTATTTTTCTTTCTTTATAGATTTTGTAGGTGTAATTCACTGAAAACCCTCACAAGACAAAACTCGTCCTTTAGGGGTAACCTATAAGTTTTAATAACTTGTTGCACATGCTAAGTGTAACTGTAATTCCTACGAAAGTGTGTGAGATTAGATCAGCTCTATTTTTCTGTTTTGCTTGAGGATGAGTAAAAGTTAGGTATGAGAGTGTGATTATACACATTTGTTGCATGTCTATTATTACATTCCCACGTCTATTTTGTAATAAATCATGTTAATTTCTTGTCTTACTGTCTTATTTTGCAAGTTTGTCTTAATGAATGGAGAGAAGATAAAACCGAATAAAAGACGGTTAAATTCTGATTTGATTGGATTTATTTGATAAACTAAAGATAAATCTAAATAAATACAGTTAAAATCAGATTTAAAAGAATCAATTTAGTTAGCTTGAATAATCAAGGGGATAGAGGTAAATTCTCAAGTTCAAAGGCATCCCTATCAATATACAAAAAAATACCTTAAGGATTGTGATGCATATTCAAAAGATTCAGTGAGATAAAACACAATCTAACTGAAGATCAATGGATAAAATAAAAATTTTATCTCCAAACTTATCAAAAGATCTTTTTTGTTGGGCAAGAGATTTTGCCCCTATTTTCGCACGCTCTCTCTTATCCAGTTTTTACTATAAATATATGCATTTCTGAAGGCAAAGGGACGATTGAGCAGAGAAAGATTTTACGCTAGTTTTTTACTTTAGTTTAGGATTTTATTTTTTCTCTTTATGTAATTTTCAGATTTATTTATGTAACTTAGAAGAGAAAAGAGTTTCATGAGAGAATGAGAGTGAAGTAATCTTTGTTCTTTTATTTTTTACTTTATTGAATCTAAAGTTGAATCTTTGTTCTTTATTTCTGTTTTTCTTCTACTTTCCTCTGAGGTGCTCGTAATCTAAATGAATTCTATAGCCACGAAACTGTCTTGCCCTTACAAGTGTCATTAATGACTTATGGTGATGGATAGCCATTTCTAAATTTGTTTAAACTTGCATCTTTATTTTATAGTTTAGAATGTAAATTTGTTTAAACTTGCATCTTTTTCTACCAAATCAATCTTATTTTTCAAAGACATATTCCCTTCACATAAATCATTCAATTTTGACATGAGGGAAACATTTTCATTTTTTAAAACTTCCTTTCTTTTTAAAACATGCAATTTTAGTTTTAAAAGAATCGTTCTCTTTTAGCATGTAATAAAAATTCCTTTTCAAATTATTATTTTCTTTTTCTAAGCATGCAAAGTTATCTCTAAATGAATCATGTTCTTTATGCACGCAAGCAATATTCTTTTTCAAATTTTTATTTTTCTTTTTAAGCATGTCATATTTTTCAAGCACAAGTTGACAAAAGGTAGTAAGCTCATCATATGACATGTTATCATCTTCTACCTCGGATTCGGTAGTTACCTCAAGGGGGTTATCCCCTTGGACCATATAGCACAAGTTGGAGGTGTTGCTTCCAACGTCCGAATCGCTCCCGGCATAATATAGATCCTTTTCGCCAAGGAAGGTGATGATGTTCCAAGCTACAAAAGCCGAATCAATGTTAGAAACCCTAGATAAATAATCATCATTTAGGGTTGATTTTATAGCATGAAGGGCTTTTGCATTAGCCTCAAAATTCTTACCATCTAAACAATATGCATTATTAATAGTGGCAAGATAAACATGAAAACCTAAGGCTTTGAGGTACAAGGACATCTTAACCTTCCAAATGTGGATGTTAAGAATGTCAAAAGTGGGTGGTGACATGAAATCAATGGTGTGTGTACAATAATAGTGATTAGCCTAAAATGAGGATCTTTAACTCTAGGTTGTTAGACCCAAATCAGAGTACCAAGCTCTGATACCAATTGTAAAATTACCTAGAGGGGGGTGAATAGGTGATGGCTAATCTAATGGTCACTTAATGCCAAATAATGCGGAAGTAAAAACAATTATGACCTAACTAAAACTTTTACACTAAACACCACGTATAACACAAGAGTGTTGCCGAATTTCCCGTGAAGGGCTCTGGACAAACTCCTCTAGATTCCCCTTGAATGGGTTGAGGTGCCGCGTTGGCTCTCTTGGTTGAATACAAGTGTTAGCAACAATCCCAAGCAAGTATGTATCAATATGAGCACAAGGAATATATCATGCATATAAAGGTAAAGACAAGATAAGTAATGCAATATATAAACAAGAGATAGAGAGAGAAATGGCAATCACAAACACAAAGGGTTTGTTTCGAGGTTCGAGCACACTTGCTCTACATCCCCGCCTTCGACACACGAAGGATTTCCACTATGCAAGATCCCAATGGATCTCTCCCCGGTGCCGCAACACCTACAAGCCCTCGGACTCCCTAGTCCTGTACACACGCAAGCTCACTAGCTCGCCGAGGCCGCACCTCAAACCACCGAGTTCACACAAGAACTCTAAACCACC
>JAVJIF010028941.1:0-52022 GCA_038442645.1 Agave tequilana | reverse complement strand
CCTTTAAGCCATGATGTGAAACGAGAAACCGCCTAAGGTGTTCAAAATGCTGCCAAGTGACCTGCACTAGCAAAGTACATTTAAAAATGAAATAAAATAATATTAAAAATGGTATGAGAAAATAACCTGATCACCTTTCATTTTGTTTGAACTCAGGGCCAACAATTATTTTTCGGTCATATAGTACTCATTATTGATAGAATCAGGCAAAAAAAAAGACCTCTCATTGATGCATAACCATCGGATAAACATCCAGCTGTTGTCACAGTCCTCATCCATGGTGTCAGGCAACGAGGAATTGAGAGTTACACCTCCTCGCCATAAGACAAGGATAATCCAAGTTGGACTCGATCACTATTGAAAGTTCCAACAACCATGAAGTTAAGGGCCAAGTTAACATTGCATAGACGAAAGCGAATGTCGATGATCCTTTGGTCATCAAACACATTATTCGGCGTATTGTATCTCCCTCATTCTCAACCTGTGACAATAATGTGTCATAGAAGGGAACTTGTAGTGAGATTTCTTGAGATAGTGATAGAAAAAGCGTGATGGTAGCGACACCGATACACAGGAATTGGTAGCATGAATGTCGAGGGAGTGGGCAGATTTTAAACCATGGCTATATAAAGTAGTATATTTTAAACTATGGCTATATAAAGTAGTAGATAAGGAGGTGAGGATGAACATCTTGAAGGATCTCGAAAGGAGCTCAAAGAGTTGAAGATGGTTTGTTAGCAACGAACATGATGTGAAAGGACATTTCTTCATGGTGTGAAGATAAGGCACTTAAAGAATAATGTCTTTGAGAAGATGGAGATCTATAAGTTTGATGACATTAGCTAAAAAAAGTGAGATTACTAAAACTTTTGCACATTAGTCCTTAGGACGTGGAGATGAGAGAACTGGAGTGAGCATAAAGAGGTGGAGAGAAGAGAGGGCGAGGACATGAGGTGTGACTTGATTGACCCTGCGTAAAAGTAAACAAAAAGAGAGAATACCGCGTTCGAGAGAGGAGAGAAAAAGGAGAAAATAAGATGCAAATATATTATTTTGATTCCTTAGTAATGTGCACACAACTAACTAATTAGCCATGATCAAACCTCCATAATAAATGTACACGCTAGCATACCACATACATATACATATAGTACATATAGATGCACATATATACACACTCAGAAAAAAACACTCATACAATTTTATTTTTCTTTCGGATGTCTATATATACATACACACACACATACATTCGCATACATAGACACCAAAATATACACAAATACTTGTACACAAAAAAAATATTCACATATACACACATATATACACAAATATATAAAATGCCTACACGCATACATAACATCCATGCATACATGATACACACAAATATACATTCACATATATAGACCCCTGTTTTAAATATCGGCCGATACGGCCGAGATATCATCCGATATCTCCTTTTTGCCTGCTGCCGATACGAGATATGGGAAAATCGTTTGCCATATCATTTGCAGCAAAAAACGGCTGGCCGATATTGAAATATCGGCCGATAAATTGTCCGATATTGGACGATAAATCGTTCGATATATCACCCGATATGAAAACGACTGCGTGCAAATGTACATTATTTTTTACTGTCTCTGCAAGCATATTATATTACATCATTTTTATTAGGTAGATGATATGTATGACTCTAAACTAACTCTTAATTATCAATATTTCATTATATATAGTGTTCAATATGAACGCCCGATATGCGCGCGTATCCCCGATATCTCCCCCGATATCCGATATCCGATATGAAAACCCCCATCCGATACGATTCCGATATCCGATATTTAGAACCTTGATATAAACACAACAAAATATACACAAATATAATTATACAAACAAACATTAACATTTACATACACAAATTTACATTTACACACATCTACAAAACCTACAAACATACATAACACATCGAATTATACATAAATAATTATATACAAACAAGTATTCACATCTACATAGACATATCTACATATACACACATGTACACAAATACATAACACATACATAACATTCATGCAACATGTAAACCTACTTTATGCCCCTAAAACTTGAAAAATGAAATAATGAGTTTAGAATATAACAATGTGAAAAAAAATTTAAAGCATTCTAATACATAGCTCGATTGTCTTAATAATGAGATGTAGATTTGGTTTACAAACTTCACATATAAATAAATAGGCATTTAACTGCAATATTGATATTTATAACCGACAAAAATTTAATTAACTTATGAAATAATAAGCGGTGGAAGTAACTAACTCCTTGTAAAAATTCCTGAAATATTTCACGAGAAACCACCCGAATTATCACCTACAACAAAATCTTGAATAATATATACAAAAACTTACTGTAAAGATAATAAATATAAATAAATGAATAAATAGGTAAGTCATGAGTTTGGTACCGTTAAGTCATGATGTGAAACGAGAAACAGACTGAGGTATTCAAAATGCCGCCAATTGACCTGCACTAGAAAATTACATTTAAAACAAAATAAAATAACAGTAAAAAATTGTCTGAGAGAAAAGAACCTGATCACCGTTCTCTTTTGTTCAACTCAGGGCCAACATTTATTTTTCGGTCATATAGTTACTCATTGTCGACAGAAGCAAGCGAAAAAGAAGACCTCTCATTGATGCATAACCATTGGATAAGCATCATGTTTTTGTCGTAGTCTTTATCCATGGTGTCGGCCACTGAGGAATTCAGAGGTACCACCTTCTCCCCATAGCGACAACCGATAATCCAAGTTTTTGGACTCGTGACAACCATGAAGTTAAAGGCCAAGCTAGCTCTATCTAGACGAAAGCGAATGTTGATGATCCTTTCGGTTATCAAACAACATTTTCGCAATGTAGTTAGAGTTATCTTCCTCGTCCTCGCCTTATGACAATAATGTGTCATAAAAGGGAAACTTGTTGGTGAAGTTTCTTGAGATAGTGATAGAAAAAAAAAGCATGATGGTAGCGAAACCAGTGCACAGGAACTGACGACATGAATGTCGAGGGAGTGGGCAGATTTTAAAGCCTAGGCTGTATAAAGTGGTAGATAAGGAGGTGAGGATGCACATCTTGGAGGATCTCAGAGGGGAGCTCAGAGAGGTTAAGATGATTTTGTTAACAACGAGCATGATCTGAAGGGACATTTTTTCACAGTGTGGAGATGAGGCGCTTGAAGAGTAGTATATTTGGGAAGATGGTGATCTATAAGTTTGATGAAAATAGCTGAAAAAGTAGTGGTATTACTAATACTGTCGCATAATAGTATAGGACATGGTGAGGAGAGAACTGGAGTGGAGCATAAAGAGGTGGAGAGGAGAGGGTTGAGGGCATAAGGTGTGACTTGATTGGCCACGGGTAAAAGAGAATGAAAAGAGAAAGCAGACCACGTGCGAGAGAAGAGAGAAAAAAAGAAAGAGATGCAAATATATTATTTTCAATTCTTTAGTAAGGTGCACAACTAACTAATTAGCGACGATCAAACCTCCATTAATCAATGTTACACACAGACATACTACATTTATAATTACATATACTTAAATACATACACATACATATACACACATGCATAGATTTACAATTTCATTGTGTCTGCATATGTGAATGTATATGTGTATGTGCGTGTGTGTATATATAGAGAGATGTGAAAAGAAAAATAAAATGTACGTGCACACAAATACACATACATATCTACATAAACACATATACACAAATACCTACACGCATACATAACATCCATGCATACATGATGTAAATCTATATATACACACACACATACATTCACATATATAGACACAACGTAATGTACACAAATATAATATGCAAACAATAATTTACATTTACATACACATACCTACATATACACAAACACCTACACACATACATAACACATCGAATTATGCATAAATACTTATATACAAACATTCACATTAACATACACATATCTATATACACTATACACAAACACATGCATGCCTATATAACATCCATGCATACATGTAAATCCACATGATGCCATTAAAACTAGAAAATGAAATAATGAGTAGAATATAACAATATGAAAAAATTAGTTAAAGTAATCGGGCATAAATAGCTCAATTGTCTTAATAATGAATGGATGTAGATTTGTTTTGCAAACTTCAGATGTAAATAAATAGACATTTAAACGTAATATTGATAAATATATGCGACGAAAAATTAACATAACTTGTGAAATAATAAATGGCAAATAACTCACCGCTTGTAAATATTCCCCGAAATGTTCCACGAGAAACCACCCAAATTACCACTTACAAATAAAATTTTGAATAATATATATAAAAATTTACTGTAAAGATAATAAATGTAAGTAAAGGAATAAATTTGTTAAGTCATGAGCTTGATACCTTAAGCGTGGAACGAGAAATTGACTGAGGTGATCAAAATGCCACCAAGTGACCTACACTAGCAAATTACATTTAAAAACAAAAAAAATAACATTAAAAAATGGTCTGAGAAAAAAAAACTGATCACCATTCTCCTTTGTTTGAACTCATGGCCAACAATTATTTTCTAGTCATATAATTACTCATTGTCGACGAAAGCAAGAGAAAAATAAGACCTCTCATTGATGCATAACCATTGGATAAGGATCTAGCTGTTGTCGCAGTCCTCATCCATGGTGACGGGCACTGAGAAATTCAGATGTACCACCTCCTTGCCATAGAGACTGCCGATAATCCAAGTTTTTGGACTCGATCACTATTGGAAGTCCCAAAAGACATGAAGTTAAAGGCCAAGCTAATACTGTCTAGACAAAAGCGGATGTCAATGATTCTTTTGATTATTAAACAAGATTATCTGGCCCAGTTAGTCATCTTCCTCATCTTTGCCCTATGATAATAATGTGTCATAGAAAGGGAACTTGTAGTGAGATTTCTTGAGATAATGATAGAAAAAAGTGTGATGATATCGACACCAGTGCGTTATGTCAAGGGAGTGGCAAACTTTAAAGCTATAGCAATATAAAGTGATAGATAAGGAGGTGAAGATGCACATCTTGGAGGATCTCGGAGGGTATCTCAGAGGGTTAAAGATGGTTTTGTTAGCAGCGAACATAATGTGAAGGGACATTTCTTTCGTGGTGTGGAGAAAAGGCCTTGAAGAGTAGTTTATTTTGGAAGATGGAGATCTATAAATTTGATGAAATTGGATGAAAAAGTAGTGAGATTACTAATAATGTCACACATTAGTCCTTAGGACATGAAGAGTAGATAACTAAACTGGGGCATAAAGAGGAGAATAGGAGAGGGGTGAGGACACACGAGGTGTGACTTGATTGGCCCCGCCTAAAAAGGAATGAAAAGAGAGAGAAGACCACGTGCAAGAGAAGAGACAAAAAGAGAAAGAGAGCACAAATATATTGATTTCCTTAGTAAGATGCAGAACTAACAGATTAGCCACGATCAAACCTACATTAATCTATGTACACAATACATACTATATACATAATTATATATGCTTACATACACATGCACATATGTACACACACTAAAAAAGAAACACACAATTTTATTTTAATTTTTATACGTTTATATATATATATGCACGCACACATATACATTCACATACATAGACACAACGAAATATACATATACTTATATACAAACATTCACATACGCTACATATATCAACATATACACATATACACAAATACCTACACACATACATAACATCCATGCATACATGTAAGTCTATGAATACACACATTCACATGTATAGACACAACAAAATATGCACAAATACTTGTATACAAACAAACATTCACATATACATATACATATCTACATACATACACATGTACAAAAATACCTACACGCATGCATAACACAACGAAATATACACAAATATATATAAACAAACATTTCGCATATACAGTGACAAATAACTGACCGCTTATAATTGTTCCTGGAATGTTTCACAAGAAACCATGTGAATAACCCCCTGCAAAATCTTGTATTATATATAAAAACTCACTGTAAAGATAATAAATGAAAATAAAATAATATATGTGTCAAGCCATGAGTATCAAACCTTTAAGCCATAATGTAAAGCTAGAAACTGATTGAAATGTTAATGCAGCCAAGTGACCTGCACCAGCAAAAGTACGTTAAAAAATAAAATAACATGAAAAAAATGGCCAGAGAAAAGAACTGATCACCATTCTCCGTTGTTCGAACTTAGGGTCAACAACTGTTTTCGGGTCATAGAGTTACTCGCGGTCAAAAGAAGCAAAAAAAGAAGAGCATTGATGCATAACCATTGGACAAACATCCAATTGTTGTCGAGTCCTCATCCATAATGTCAAACACCGAGGAACCCGCAGGTACCACCTCCTCGACATAGAGGTAGTCAATAATTCAATTTTTTGGACTCGATCACTCTGAAAGTTCAGGTAGCCATGAATGAATTTAAAGGCCCAGCTAACGTTGTCAAGATGAAGGCGGATGTCGATATTTTTAGCTGTCCAACAACAATATCCCAGTGTTGTTGGTCTCATCTTCCTCATCCTAGCCTTAGGACAATAATACATCGTAGAAGGGGATCTTGTAGAGATTTCTTGAGATAGTGGTAGTAAAAAAGCACGATGGTAGAGATAGCAGTGCATAAGAACTGATCGCTTGTATGTTGAGGGAGTGAGCAGATTTTAAAGCCATGGCTATATAAAATGATAGAAAAATGGTAAGGATGCATGTCTTGGAGGATCTCAATGGAGAGCTCAGAGAGGTTGAAGATGATTTTGTTAGCAGCGAACATGATGTAAAGGGTCATTTCTTTCGTGGTGTGACAATGAGGTACTTGAACAATAATGCCTTTGAAAAGATGAAGATTTATGAGTTTGATGGAATTAACCGAAAAGGCAGTGAGATTACCAATATTGTCGCACCAGTCTTACATTATTCTTTAGGAATGTGGAGAAGAGAGAGCAAGAGTGGGGCATAGAGAAAGGTGGAGAGGAGAGGGACAAGAAGAGGCGTCACTTGATTGGCCCAACAAAAAAGGCGACAAAAAGAGAGAGAAGATCGTGAGAGAGAGAGACGAGGGAAAGGAGAAAGAGAGACGTGAATATGTTATTTTAGATTCTTAGTAAGGTGCACAACTAACTAATTATTCACGATCAAATCTACATTAATCCATCTACACACAAACATATTACATACATAATTATATATACTTGCATACATATGCACATATAGACACTCCAAAAGAAACATGCACATGCAATTTAACTTTCCTTTTCATATGTCTATA
This sequence comes from Agave tequilana, assembly GCA_038442645.1. Taxonomy (NCBI): domain Eukaryota; kingdom Viridiplantae; phylum Streptophyta; class Magnoliopsida; order Asparagales; family Asparagaceae; genus Agave; species Agave tequilana. Next base: position 44,682 of record JAVJIF010028941.1, on the reverse strand, counting down.
TATCTACATACACACACATTCACATATATAGACATAACAAAATATACTTATATGCAAACATACATTCATATATACATTCATTCATACACACACGCGTCAAATTCTCTATATACACACACACATTCACATATATAAACATAACGAAATATCAAAAATTTATATACAAAATATTCACATATACATACACATATCTACACATACACAAATACCTACAATACATAACATCCATACATACATGTAAATCTATATATATACACATACATTCACATATATAGCACAACGAAAAATACACAAATACTTATATACAAACAAATATTCACATATACACACACATATCTACATATACAGACATATGCACAAATACATACACGCATACACAACTTTCATGCATTCATGTAAATCCACTTTATGCCACTAACTTGAAACATGAAACAATGAGTTAGAATATAACAATGTGAAAAAATTATTTAAAGTATTCAAGTATACATACCTCATAATAATGTAGGGATATAGATTTGTTTTGCAAATTTCAGCTATAAATAAACAGACATTTAAATGTAATATTGATATTTATATGCGACAAAAAAATAATATAAATTATGAAATAATAAGTTGCAGATAACTAACCGCTTATAAATATTTCTGAAATGTTTCACGAGAAACCAACTGAATAACTACCTATAAAGTCTTGAATAATATATATATATATAACTTATTATAAAGATTATAAATGTAAATAAAGGAATAAATATAACAAGTCATGAGTATCATCCTTTAAGCCATGATGTGAAGGTAGAAACTGACTGAAATGTTCAGAATATCGTCAAGCGCCGCGTACTAGAAAAATTACATTAAAAAACAAAATAAAATAAAATGGTGAAGCAAAAGAACCTAATCACCATTCTCCATTGTTCGCACTTTGGGCCAACAATTATTTCGGGTCATAGAGTTACTCGCTGTCGAAGGAAGCAAGCGAAAAAGAAGACCTCTTATTGATGCATAACCATTGGATAAACATTCAGCCACTGTCGTAGTCCTTATTCACGGTGTCGGGCACCGAGGAACCCACAGGTACCATCTCCTCGCTATAAAGACAGCTGATAATCCAAGTATTTGGACTTGATCACAGTGTGAGTCCCAGCGGCCATGAAGTTATAGGCTAAACTAGCGTTGTCAAAGATCCTTTGGATTGGCCAACAACATTATCTTGGCGTAGTTGGTGTTGGCTGTTCATCCTCGTCCCATGACAAAAATCTGTCATAGAGGGAAAATTGGTAGTGGGGTTTTCTTGAGATAGTGGTACAAGAAATGCGTGATTATAGCGACACTAGTACACAGAAAAATGAACAACATGGCTGTTGAGAGAGGGCAGATTTCAAGTCCATGGCTACTTAAGTGATAGATAAAGAGGTGAGGATGCACGTTTTGAAGGATCTCAGAGGAGAGCTCAGATAGGTCGAATGTGTTTTGATAGTGAAGATGATGTGAAGGGACATTTATTTCATTGTGAGGTGATGAAGAGCTAGAGAGATAATCAATATTGCCACACTAATCTTCCATTAGTCCTTAGGATGTAAAGAGGAGAGGAGCATAGTGGGCTGTAAAGAGGTGCAGAAGAGGCATTGACTTGATTGGCCCCGCGTTGAGAGGGAAGAAAAAAGCCAGAAGATTGTGTTCGAGAGAGGAGAGGAAAAGGAGAAAAAGAGAGACGCGAACGTCCTAATATGATTTCTTAGTCAAGTGCACAACTAACTAATCAACCACGACCAAACCTATGTTACTCCATGTGTGCACACATACATACTACACACATAATATATATACTCACATACAAATTCAGATATTTACAAACGCACTGAAAAAGAAACACATACATACAATTTTATTTATTTTTTATATGTCTATATATCTATATATCGTAGTGGTCAGTTTTCGATCCCCCCCCCCCGCCCGAGATCGCGACAGGTGCCCATCTAGCCCTTGGACGATTGTGTGACATGTGGCTGATTCCAGAATCTCTGAAAAAGAGTCCCAATCCCATTCAAACTCCTAGCAGTTCAAGCGGGTAAAATAATAGAGATGAGCTAGTTGCGAGTACCCCTATCTCCAAGCTAATCCTTATTTGAACCTGACGGTTACAACCAAAGAGTGTATCAATCATGTCTACAGCTGCACGAAGACCACATGATAAAAACAAATACGGGACTACCAATTCAAATAAGAATATTTTGTACCAACCGCCTCCAAGATAAGCAATTGATATAGGATAGATGTTCAAATAGATGAGAACTCTTTGCAAGCTTATCAAACAGATACCAGACCCCTCCAACGAGAGGGAGACGACCAATCAAGCCAGAAACCCTAGCACGTGAAATCAGGCCAGCACCATAGTAATTTCTAAAGTTTTTGTGGAACCCTCTCTCTTGCATCATGGATTTTCCCTTTCGGGTTTCCACGTAAATCTGTGTGTTAGCTCTGATTTGATCTCTGAATTTCATCCATTAATCCTCATAATTTGGTGCGTGGAATTACCCAATGCAATTGGTGCTTTCATTGAGATCTTGAGTCGACACTAAGAGTCCTCCCAATCCATACCCTTTGACGTCCTTAAAAAATTTCCAACAATCATGGCGCCCAAGAGCCACTACCCACCATGACGTTAACGCCTTCGGCGAGCTCGAACTATCAACACTCTCTCGAGGACAGCTTATCCAGAGAGTGGTCAACCTGCGACGACAGCTGGGTGAACTGTGGGCTCAGGCAGATCGCGAGCGAAAACTGGTCATCATTCATCATGATACCGTCGAGCGAGAGGCGGTAATGCAAATCAACAACTAGCTACTCACCCGAATAAAGGCCCTCCGAAAAGCTCAACATCCAGTCATTGGGTTGAACGCAAGGGAAGCCCAAGTGAACACGACCTCCGAAGTCCATCAACATTTCTCAGCTCCGACCGACTTACGTTAACATTAAATCAGATGTGCTCCCAAACAACCTCACCACATGAGGATCCAGAGAGCCACAGAGCCGGTCCCACACGGAAGCACACGAGGAGGTGTCACACCCCAACATGCAAGAGGAAGAAAAATACTTCCCTGATAGTAACAAAGACCAAGGACGACTCAGTCTTCACTCCTCTGCAGTTACTGATTGATCAGATCTTTCACGTCATCAAGCATCAACCCTGCTCTCTAAGCCAAGCAAGCACGACCCAGATCTCCTAGAAGCAGGACACTGTTCTTTCCATGGCAGTAGGGGCACGACATGATGCATTGTTGGGCCCTCAAAATGCACCTCGAGAATCTAGTCCAACATGGATACCTTGAAGAGTTCATCCTCGATCAGGAGGAAGATCCCAAGGTCAGAGGTACCCAGCTGACTCTATCGACTAAAGCGCTTACTCATTAGCACAACCCAGGACAAAAAGCTCGTCAAGAAGCAATGAAACTCTTTTCACTTAAAAACATACATGTGTAAAACCATGAATATCCAAGGAAAAGATTAGGCAAGTTCTTTTATTTTTGATCTTCTGTACCTCCTCCGAGTATGGTAGCAGTCAACAGTTATAGAAGCTAAGCATACATTGGGTTCTACCCTAATGGCTACCCGAGCCAGTCAACAGCCTATATAGCGGGTTCTACCAGGACGGTTATCCCTCGGGGAGATTCTTGAAAGTGAAAGCTCGCCCACAATGACCGCTCGGAGCTCAGTTTACATCAGGTCCTCACACTGATGGCACCCGAGCCAGTCAACAGCCTATAACGGGTCCAGCTCGGACAACTACCTAAACGTCTGACAACCCTGACAACGGACATCATGCCTCCACAAGCTACCAAGCAACGTATAACCGGGCAAGGCTCACGCCATGCACCCGTACATGCACACCGAGAACAAGAGACGACAAAAAAGAGTAATCACTTTATTGATGGTAGAAGAGTGATACGATTCCTTATTACACCAGTGCTTGTTACAAAAAGAAGAATACAAACGAGCTCGGCTAACCTTGCTTGCGTCTGCCACTGTGGCTCTCTAATCATCCCCAAGACCTTCCAGGCCAGTCGTTTGTGCTCTCAGTCCGATCGCTCGGGATACCTCAGGCCAACGGCTCATACCTCAGGCCCGACAGCTCCCGCCCCCGGACTGACCGCTCGTTCCTTCGGTCTGACCACTCGTCCCCCGAACTAACTGCTCGCATTCTCTGCTCGACCGCCAGAGCTTAAGATCGAGACTTGAGAGCACAACCCCTGCGCCTCCATAAGTAGTTCGCCATGAGCTTTCAAGAGATCGTTATAATGATCACTTTGGTGCTCAGCATCAGCCCTCAGCTCTTCAATATCACCTTCCTAGCTTCCAGATCCTTCTCCAAATGCCAGACTTTATGCTTCGCTCCAATTTCTCAGCGCATTCTCGATCGATCTGGACCCGAGCGAAGCAATCTCCGATTCATCTGAGGCGACCCTCTGCAGCTCGGATATATCATCTAACGCTTTCTTCAGCTCCTCAAGCGGCCCAGGAGCCTTACTTCAGAGCCACCTTATCTTGCCTCAATCCTTCCATCACCTCCAGCATATCACACGATTTCAAGAACACCTCGCACGCTTTTTTTCAAGATCGATCATCACATTGTGAGAAATTAGTTCGCGGTCTAGCTGGGAGGTGAGAAAGTCGAGCAGCCCGAGTTCTATACAACGGGGAAGCTCGAGCAGTGTCTGATACAGAGTCTTTCCGACCCTCCTCCGCCTGGTATTCAAGAAAAACCAGCAAAGCTTCGAGCTCATCGTCAAGATCCCAACTCCACTCCCTTATCACCATCCTCAAGGTCGGAAGCCTCGTGCCTCCTCAATCTGGGTTCCTCGAGGGACTCCACACCCGAAAAGCCAGCACCCGCAGAGCCCAAGCGGGCATGGGACATTCGTGGTCCCCGAGAGGTTCCTCCCAGAGGCCGGGTTCTCACTTCATCAAAAGCTGCCAAACCAAAGGCAGAACCCAAAGGGGCCACCGAGCCAACAACCAAGGGGCCTTGGAACAACAAAAAGCAAGACAAAATTTAGACGGAGAATGGAGAAACTTTTCATTTATTTATTCAAAAAAGTTACATTGAGTTCATACAAAATAAAAATAAAAAGCTCTCAAACACTCTCAAACGAGTCGAAGTCCCTGCGGTTGAGGTATCCGAGGGGAGGCCAGGAGAGCAACACTGCTAGACGAAGTGCTCAGGGAGGTTCCTGCGTCCACGGCAAAAGCATCGGGCTCCGCAAGTCATTCCAGGCCTTGGCTTTCGAGGAAGACCTCAAGTGTAAGTGGATATCTCGGGATCGCGCCTCGCTTTCGTCCTCGTATCCATCCTCGTATCTCCCATTGGCACTGGTTTGTCACCGCTCGAACACGCGCCTCAACTGCATCTTTGGCAGTCAGTGCCTGATCCAAATCATCTTCGAAGCGCTCCTTCACATTCTCGAAGGTAGTCCTCTCCGACCCCAGGGTGGCCTCCGCTACCTCAACGCACTGGCATACCTCCAGCTTTCCCCGAGTCGACTGCAGCTCCAACTTCTTTTGCAGCTCAAAGTCCTTCCGCTGCAAGTCCGAACTGCCGCTTGTAACCCGGAGTCCTTCCACAACTCCAAGCTCCTCTCCTCCAACTAACCTTAGAGTGTCGGACAACTGCTTCAGCCACCCTCACCTTAAGACTCGCCCCGAAGCCGCACCAGCTCCACCACCCAGCCTTGTTGGATTGCTGCCTCATGGCCAGGTCAGCTTGGCAAGTGACCTTGGAGGCCGCCCTTGCCCTCGGCAGTAATATGCTCCACCTTCTAGAGCAACTCAGCGATCGAGTCCTCCTCCCTCAGGGAGTCTCTGTGAGTGTCCAGTTTTTTGAAGGTAAGCACGATGTTCTGAAATTAAAATAGGGAAAGATGAAACAACAAATAAAGTATAAATCCAGACAAAAGCGTTGTGATGCTTATCCTGAAGACCTCATTCTTCAAGTGCCGCCTCCAATCTTTCAAGGACTGGGCCTTGAGCACCTCTAGTCCTCCAAGGAAATTTCCATATCCTAGGGCCGCCTCTTCATCTCCACTCCGGAGATATAACCCGAATAGGAGGCTCGTGGTGAGCCGTCTTGAGGACAGCACGGGGACTGAGCGGCAGTCCCTGAAAGACCGACAAGGTCAGGGTGCCTCGCGAAATCATCCGCCAGCGGAGCTTCAGCGGCTCCCTCCTCAAGCCCTCCCTTGGACGATCGCGTGACACGTGGTCGATTCTAAAATTTCTGAAGAAGAGTCATGATCCCATTCAAACTCTGAGCAATTCAAGCGGGTAGAAGAAGAGAGAGAGAGTCGATTGCGAGTACCCCTATCTCTAAGTTAATCCTCATCTGAACCTGACAGTTACAGCCAGAGAGTGTATCAATCATGTATACAGCTGGAAGACCACATGGTAAAGATAAAATACGGCTCTACCAATTCAAATAAGGACGTTTGGCTCCAACCGTCTCCAAGATAAGCAACTGAGATAGGATAGATATTAAATAAATGAGAACTCTCTGTAACCTTATCTAACAGACACCAACTTGTGTAAATAGAAGATCCCCACCAACAAGAGAGAGACGATCAATCAAGCCCAAAAACCCTAGCGCGTGAAATCAGGCCACCATCATTGTAATTCTCTCTGAATTATAGTGGATCCTCTCTTGCACCGTGATTTTTCCTTTTCGGGTTTCCATGTAAATCTGTGTGTAGTTATGATTTGATCTCTGAATTTCATCTATTAATCCTAATAATTTAGTGCGTGAATAACTTCCCTGGGAATTTCCCACTGCATATATACACATATATAGACACAAAAAATATACACAAATACATATTCAAGAAAACATTAACATATCTACATATACACAAATAAATACATGCACATAACATTCAAGCATACATGTAAATCCACTTAATGCCATAATTTTTGAAAAATGAAATAAAGAGTTCAAAATATAACAATGTGAAAAACTTACTTAAAGATTCAAGTACAAGTACCTCGATTGTCTTAATGATAAAGGGATATATTTTTAGTTTGTAAACTTCAGCTGTAAAAAAACAAATTTAACAATAATATTAATATTTATATGCGACAAAAATTTAACATAAACTCTAATATAATAAGTGGCAGATAACTAACCACTTGTAGATGTTCCTGAGATGTTTCACAAGAAAACAATCGAATACCCACCTACTAAATATTGATATATACACGCGCGCGCGCACTGATTGGAGTCATTTATGCATCATTTTCTACCACCATGCTATGCTTTATCTGAATAAATAGTTGATTTTTACTGCTTTTTTCTCTCTTTTTTCAGGTCCAATGTTTAATAGAGAAAGAGCCCAACAATTGTGATTTTTGAGGAATTAAAGAAATATTTAAGAAGCCCACAAGAAAAGCCCAAGTCTGAAAAGATCCAAAACGTATTCTCAGCTTCTACAAGATCCAACTGGGGATACGAGATGCAACAGAAAGGCACAAAAATCCGCTAGCGCAGCGGCCAAGAAACGGCCGCGGAAACGCGGCCCTTGCCGCAGACCCGCGGCAATCTTTAGGCCGTTACTTCAGCGTTTGATCCGGAGACTGAAGTGGGATAGCCTCCTCTCATGAAGACTATAAATAGACCCATAGGGCCTTTGCAATCAGGGACGAGAAAAAGAGCATTGTTTATAGGGAAATTGTTAGGGTTTCTCTAGGTTTTCTTTTAGTATCTTATGTAATTTTCTTTTCTCCTTCTAAAATCCAGAAAAGAGAGAGTGAGAGTGAGCAATCTTTGTAATTGGAGACGGTGACAACGCAATACAAGGATCGAGCTTTCAATCTTCATCTTCTCTTGTTCTAGTGCATTGTTTTTCTTTAAGCTTTTACTTTCTTTTATTTCAATTCTACAATGAACTGTTTTTTGTTCTTTATTTCTATGTCTAGCTAATTCATTAACATGACTAACTAACTTTTAATTTTACTAACTACTAACTCTTGGGTGATTGCTGACTTATATGATTCTTTACTTTCTTCTTTCAAGTCTTGCAAATTACAAGTCTATATCATTCCCAATGAAGATGAGTTGCTTTTTATTCTTTATAAATGCTAATTTCTCCCTCCACATGACTCATGTGAGCCTCACTTAGAGCCTTATCTTTAGAACAAGTGCCGTGATGGAACATGAAGATGGAGCACTTCACTATGCCAATGACTACATTGCAAGTTCTTATTTCATGCTCGCTTTATTATAGCTTTGATGGACTAATGAATCTTGTATGTTTCTTAGCATCGTTAAAAGTGACTATCCTTGTTCCACTAATGAAAATCTATTTAGGGAGCCAATGATTCAAGAAGGCAACTAGCCTAGATGAGAAACACCTTCGACATGGGACAACACAAGGACTTGGTAAAGCAAGACATACCATTGCCAATGAATCAATATGAGGCATGCATCACCCAACGAGAGTAGTAAGTTAGTAAATTATAATGTTAGTCATGGTTTCTCTTTATATCATTCTTAAAAATCTCTCTTCTGAAAACTTCTTCTTTTTCAAATCTCTCCGTTTTCCATCTTTATTCTCGTTTCTTCTTTTCTTTTACACAACACCCAAAGATTTTCCACTCACCTTCCACATCGGTTTATTTTCCATTTCTTAAAACAAAGAAGAACCTTCGTTTTTCTTCACAAAGATTTCAATACAAACCTTGAATGCTTCTATCGCTAACCCTCCCTGCGGATACGACCCGTCCTAGCTTATGCTACGAACGGTGATTCGGAGGAGCAAAGTAAACCTGCACAAACATTCGAAGTCTTGATCATCAGTACAAGGCAACCAACGGTTACTCTAAACCTCTTTTCAATACAATTAATCCTTCCGAAAAATTTTTGGCGCGTTATCGGGGAGGGTAACGGTTTTTATTGAATTTTTGAAACTAAAACGAGTTTTTCTTCTCTGTTGCAGGTTACAGGTCAGGAAAAGCAGGAAAGAAGATTGCAGTAACATATAAGTGGTCTTGGGCCTCTGTTCTAGAAAGCAGAGACCAAGCACCCTCTGGATTGCCGCGTTTCCTCGGCTCTGGTCGCGAATCCGCGGCAAAAAGAAGTTCACTACTGACTGGCTTTTTGCAGGGCTGCTTGCTTTGCAAAAAGTAGAGTTTTCTGCAACTTTATTTCTTGTATGCCATCACCAGGAGTCTGCTAATAAACCAACAGTAAAACACTTGTTAAAAAGTTTAAAAATTGATTAGACACGTTTACATTTTAGGCACGTGTCTTTTCAATTCATTTACTTTACTGTTGAAGAGTGCTGGAGCAAGGTACGTACGCATTGCATTCAGAATAGGACTCAACTCTTGGTTGATTTATATCGCTTTGAGTGAATCTTGTTTATCTTGTACACTTGCACAAAATTGATTTTAAGGGCAATACCCAATAACAAGATAAGGTGGGGATTTAATCACCCTTCCTTGGCCCAAAAATCAGATTCCAAGCACTCACAATCCCAATCTTTTTAATAAAATTTGATAGACGTTGGCCCCTAGGGGCATCCGGACTCGTTAAGAGATCAGCTGCGGTTGGAAATTATTTTTGATTCACACTCCAGTCAAATCAGTGACTGAGGTGGGGATTGAGGGGCGAAACCCGAAGGTTGGTGGTTTGGCTTAATTAGGCCCGTCGCTTCTGCGCGGATACCTCCCACCAATCTTGCCCCCACCTGGCTGATTAGCTGTGGTCTGACTCGAGCAATAACCTTCTTCGGCTCATCGAACAGTTAGGAGTCATCTAGGTCCAGATATCCTAGATAGCTTGTGATTGTTTTTTCCTTTTTCTTGTTTGTTGTTTTCTTTTTTTTGGCTTGATTGCTTGGTGAACGTTGTCTGTGATTGTGCATGCAAGAGTGGTATCGAGACCCAATTTCAGCAAGACTTGTTAGGACTTCTACACTTGCACAACCACCACCTCCTGACACAAGTTCAGTCATGGCCAACAACACTTCTCTCCAAGACAAGTTCTATCCATTCGTACTTCACTTCCGTCAAGCATTCTTTTACCCGAAGTAACTGGGAACAATTTTGAGCTTAAACCACAATTCATAAATACACTCCCAAGATTTCATGGCCTAGAATCCGAGAACGCATATTTCTTCATTCGTGAGTTTGAAAAAGTGTGCTTGATGATGAGAATTTCCCAACTAGGGGAAGATGCTGTTAGATTAAGGTTTATTCCCTTCGCACTTAAGGACATAGCCAAGAAGTGGCTATACAATCTTAAGAAATTCTATCCCATTCACAAAACGGCCCTCATTAAAAAAACATAATGCAGTTCAAGCAGGAATCAAGTGAACCATTCTGGAAGTATTTTGAACGGTTTAAAGATTTACTAGCCCAATATCCTCATCACGGCATAGAGAAGTGGCGACAGTGTCAAATTCTCTATGACGGACTAGATTATCAAACGAAGACCCCTCCTCGAGACTATGTGTCAAGGGGAATTTTTAAAGAAAGATGAGAACCAGGGTTGGATCTTTTTGAAGCTTTAGCAGAAAAAACCATTCAGTGGGAATCTTGCCCTGAGAAAACCAATCCCACCACTTTCAGAGCTGGTATGCATTCGATTGAATCCTCTATAGCTACCGAGGCAAAGATAACTCAATTGATGAAAAGGCTAGAACTGCTTGAGGCTAGGGAACCAAATTCTGTGAATCAGGTCAACCCACCACCTGTGACCAACCCGGGTTGTACCTACTGCCATGCTCTTAACCACCTGTTTGAGGAGTGTCCCGTCTACCAAGCCCAAATGTACCCTGAGAATATGAATGCAGCATACATCATACCTAATTACAATCCATACTCCAAAACATACAATCCGGGATGGAGGAACCATCCAAATTTTTCTTGGAGTCAGTCTGGTCATGAGCAGCCAAGACCATCATTTTCACACCAATACCCTGCTCAGTCTCATCAATCGAATTTCCAACAGAATCCAGCTAATTTTCAAATAAGCTTCCAACACAACTTCCAGCCCGCATATCAGCAACAACTAGCACAGAATCATCCTGATAAAAAAATGTCAGATTTGGAACGAATGATTGAAACCTTATCTAAAACCCAGGCCTCAATGATGACACCCACAACCAGGCCATCAATAGGTTAGAGGTTCAGATAGGTCAACTGGCTAGCTCATTAAATGAAAGACAAAAAGGAACATTGCCAAGCCAACCAGTGCCCAATCCTAAGAACCCCTTCCATATTCATGAAGCCGAAGACATAGGTCCCAGTCAGTGTAACACTGTTCATATTTTGAGATCTTGAAAGCAGATAGACAATCAGGTTTCTAGTCATCTTGTTCCAAACAAATCAGTGTCAACATCTCCTGTTCCAGTACCATCAACTAAAAATGATCCATCTTCAAGTTCACAACCTTCAACCTCCAAATCGAATAAAGATAAAGCAGATGAGCAACCATACAAGCCTATTGTACCATTTCCCAATAGGCTAGCAAACCAAAAGACTAATGCTCAAATGGAGAAAATAAGAGAAATGCTCAATCAGGTCCAGATCAATGTACCCCTTCTTGATGTCATACAACAAGTTCCCTCCTATGCCAAATTCTTGAAAGATATGTGCACTAAGAAAAGGAAAACTAATGTCCCAAAGAAGGTCTTCCTTGCTTCTAATATAAGTGAGTTGCTAACTGGGCCAATTCCCGTGAAATATAAAGACCCAGGGAGTCCAACTATTTCTTGTATTATAGGACAGACCACGATAAATAGGGCATTACTGTATCTAGGAGCCAGCATCAATCTTCTTCCTTTCTCCGTGTATCAACAACTCGGGTTAGGCGACCTCCGTCCGACCAGGGTTACTATACAACTGGCTAATCGATCTGTAAAAATTCCAAAGGGGGAGATTACAGATGTTCTCATTCGGGTCGGGAATTCATTTACCCCGTGGATTTCATTGTTCTAGAAACACAACCCGTACATAATCCCAAAGCTCAGACACCTGTCATTCTAGGACGACCTTTCCTAGCCACTGCAAACGCAATCATCAACTGTAGGAATGGATCAATGCGTCTAACCTTTGGAGATATGACCAAAGAGGTAAATGTTTTTCACCTGAGAAAACACCTCGAGATTTGAAAAATGAGTCATTTGAAGTGAACTTGATCGAATGATTAACAAGTGAACATGAAATGGAGATTGAATACGAATCTGATAAAGAATTTGAGTTGGAGTCTGATGACTTCAACCTTGATCAAATAATTGAATCCACAATAGAGTGGGCAACAGATGCAGCCCCTATCCTTCCCGTACACAAGGAACAACCATTGACAGATCAAGTCCCCTCTTATGAGCTTAAGGTTCTTCCTAGTCATCTCAAGTATCAGTACTTGGGTGAAAAGGAAGCATTTCCCGTGATAATTGCGTCCCATCTGATGGAACAACAGGAAGAGGAGATCTTCTTGTAGTATTAAGGGAAAATCGAGAAGCCATTGGTTGGACCATGGCTGATATAAAGGGAATCAGTCCATCCATTGTGCAACACCGGATTCATTTGACGGAAGATGCAAAACCTAAACGAGACCCACAACGTAGACTCAACCCGATCATGCAAGAGGCTGTTAGAGCTGAAATTTTGAAGCTACTAGACAATGGGATCATCAATCCCATATCTGATAGCCAGTGGGTTAGTCCAGTCCACGCTGTGCCAAAGAAAGCCGGGTTTATCGTGGTAGAAAACGATAAGAAAGAATTATTACAAACTCGTCTTCCAACGAAGATTGAGTCTGTATAGATATTCAGGATACAATCAAATCCCTGTCGCTCCCGAGGATCAAGACAAGACTACCTTTACCTGTCCCTTTGGAACATTTGCATACCGAAGAATGCCCTTCGGCCTATGCAACGCTCCTGCAACGTTTCAACGTTGCATGCTTAGTCTTTTTTCCAACATGGTGGAGAAATTTTGGAGATTTTCATAGATGATTTTTCTATTTATGGTGATTCCTTTGAGCAATGCTTGCACCATCTTAAGTTAGTCTTACAACGATGCATGGAGAAAAACTTGACACTCAATTGGGAGAAGTGTCACTTTATGGTCAAGTAAGGAATTGTCCTAGGGCATAAAGTTTCACACAAAGGAATCGAGGTTGATAGATCGAAAGTGGACGTTATAACAAAGCTCCCCGAGCCGAAATGCTTAAAAGACATTAGATCATTTTTAGGGCACGCTGGCTTCTATAAAAGATTTATTCAGGGGTTTAACAAAATTGCTAGACCTTTGACAAATCTCTTAAGAAAAGATGTACCCTTCAATTTTGATAAAGAATGTCTACAAGCTTGGAAGGAGCTTAAACACAGACTTGTTTCAGCACCAATAATCTCTGCGCCTGATTGGACTAGGCCGTTTGAAATCATGTGTGATGCCTCATTATGCCATAGGCGCTGTTCTCGGACAACGTACTGATAACAGGCAACACGTGATTTACTATGCTAGTAGGACGCTTAACGAGGCCCAAACTAAACTACACGAAACTGAAAAGGAATTTTTAGCAGTTGTGTTTGCGTTGAAAAAATTTCGCCAATACCTACTAGGATACAAGACAACGATTTTCACTGATCACTCCGCCCTTAGATACTTAATGCAAAAGAAGGATGCAAAGGCCAGACTTATTCGATGGATACTTCTTTTGCAAGAGATTGATTTGAAAATTAAAGACAAAAAGGGCGTTGAAAATGTGGTGGCAGATCACCTTTCGAGAATTCCTAATGCACCAATTGAGACTTTACCTATCAATGAAGACTTTCCTGACGAACACATCTTTACGATGTGTAAAGAGCCCTGGTATGCTGATATAGCAAACTACCTTGCAACCAGGCAAACACCTTCAAATTGATCAGGTCATGACAAGTATCGCTTTATGAAACAAGTACGGTTCTTCTTTTGGGATAAACCGTATTTATTCAAATATTGCCCTGACCAGATAATTAGAAGGTGTCTTTATGAGGACGAACATCATAGCGTATTGACATTTTGTCACGAGCTGGCTTGTGGTGGACACTTTGGTCCACGTAAGACTGCTGAGAAAGTCCTTCAGAGTGAGTTCTATTGGCCCACTCTCTTTAAGGACGCTTATACTTTCTGCAAGCTCTGTGCCAGATGTCAAATGACGGGTCGGATCACACATAAAGACATGATGCCCCTTACACCGATCCTTGAGGTAGAAATTTTTAATTTGTGGGGCATCGATTTCATGGGACCCTTTCCTCTGTCTTATGATAACCAATACATTTTGGTGGCCGTAGACTACGTTTCTAAGTGGGCTGAGGCTATTCCTACGAGGACAAATGATAACCAAGTTGTCATCAAGTTCTTACGGGAAAACATCATTTCCCGCTTTGGAGCCCCACGTGCGATAATTGGTGACAACGGGAGTCATTTCTGCAACCGGGCTTTTGAAGCCCTAATGCGGAAGTACTCCATCTCTCATAAATTATCCACGGCCTATCATCCTCAGATGAACGGGCAAGTGGAGGTCACCAACAGACAAATTAAACTGATATTGGAGAAAACTGTTGGACAAAATCGTAAGAATTGGTCCATCAAACTGATTGATGCCTTGTGGGCACATCGGACCGCCTACAAGACTGTCCTCGGTATGTCTCCATATCGAGTTGTATTTGGAAAACCCTGCCATCTGCCTGTGGAGTTAGAGCACCGTGCTATGTGGGCACTAAAACAACTGAATTTGGTCTTAGACAAAGCCGGTGATTTAAGAAAGCTGCAGATATCCGAGTTAGAAGAACTACAAAATGATGCATAAATGACTCCAATCACACCTCCATACCTAGCTTTTGCTCGTCCTGAGCAAAATAAGCAAAAAGAAAAACTTAACTAAATTATTACACCACTTTCGTAGGTGACACGATTGCACTGAGCTCGTGCAACAAGCCGTTAAACCTCTAGGTTACCCTAGAGGAGGAGTGTTGTCTCCTGAGGGTTTTCAGCGGATTGCACCTACAAAATCCCAAAGAAAAAGAAAATGTCAAAAAGAGAGAAACATTTTTTTCTTTTTTTTTTTATGATCCATTTCCTTCAAGAATTTCGGTGATCTATCGGTTTAGGGTTATTCTAAACTTTTCCTTCTTTTTTATAAGTTTCCATTTGAAATATTGTTTTCAACTTAGGTTAAGTTTTTAAGAATAGAGAGAAACTGGATTCTGTATCAGGTCTAACACATATACATATGTATGAGGGATTTTTCTTAAACTTTAGTTCGTTTGTTCACACACACACACCTTTATATTATTTTTTTCTTTTATATATATATATTTTAGAGTATATATTTACATTCTCTTAGCTTCATTAGGCTTTCTAATTTACCCATGTAGCGAGCCTTTACCGATGACTCCGAGACTAGATGGTCTTAGGGCACCAGATGAAGATACATCCCTAAGGTTCAAGGTCTCGAGTAAACTAGGCCACGAATGCTAAGGACTCAACCACTTTTAGGCGTGACTGGTTATGCTTCTTAAGGCACAACCAACCAGCTTAATTAGTGATCAAGTTTTATTTATGAATATTTTTATTTTTTTATATATTATTTTTTTCTTTTTATATATATATATATTTAGAGTATATATTTACATTCTCTTAGCTTCATTAGGCTTTCTAATTTACCCATGTAGCGAGCCTTTTACCGATGACTCCGAGACTAGATGGTCTTAGGGCACCAGATGAAGATACATCCCTAAGGTTCAAGGTCTCGAGTAAACTAGGCCACGAATGCTAAGGACTCAACTATTTAGGCGTGACTGGTTATGCTTCTTAAGGCACAACCAACCAGCTTAATTAGTGATCAGTTTTATTTATGAATATCATATATATTATTATTTTTTATATATTTTTTATGTAAACAAAGTCACTAAGTCTTTGATATTCTTTTCTTTCTTAGCCTAAAGATCCAACAAAATTTCTTATTTCGACTTATATTAAGAAATCTTAGCTTAGAATTTCCTTAATACCTAAGATCAAGTTAATTCTTTTCAAAGAAATGGATCAATATTTTTTTATGTTTTTTTATAAGAAACAAGAAACCTAGAAATCTAAAAGAAAAGGTCTAGAAAAAAATCCTATGTTAGTAAGAAAAGAGAACTCCAAGAAATCTAAAAGAAAAAGTCTAGAAAATTCTCATGTTAGTATCTACCCCCCATACCTATTCCATGCATTGTCCTCAATGTATGCAAGAAAATATACGCATGAAACAGGAAAAGAAAGGTATCACCCCCGCCTTCGGCTTGGACCAGCGCTGGTGCTAGGTCCAGCCGACTGTGATCGCCGCAGACCCTCCTCAATGCGGTCTAGGAGAGATGTTTGCTCCGCAACCTGTTTGCGTAGAAATTTTTGATTTATGGGGCATCGATTTCATGAGACCCTTTCCTCTGTCTTATGGCAACCAATACATTTTGGTGGCCATAGACTACGTTTCTAAGTGGGCTGAGGCTATTCCTACGAGGACAAATGATAACCAAGTTGTCATCAAGTTCTTACGGAAAA
Source organism: Agave tequilana (assembly GCA_038442645.1). NCBI lineage: Eukaryota > Viridiplantae > Streptophyta > Magnoliopsida > Asparagales > Asparagaceae > Agave > Agave tequilana. The sequence goes on along the minus strand of JAVJIF010028941.1, from coordinate 28,110 downwards.
ACATCATTTCCCGCTTTGGAGCCCCACATGCGATAATTAGTGACAACGGGAATCATTTCTGCAACCGGGCTTTTGAAGCCCTAATGCGGAAGTACTCCATCTCTCATAAATTATCCACGGCCTATCATCCTCAGACGAACGGGCAAGTGGAGGTCACCAACAGACAAATTAAACTGATATTGGAGAAAACTGTTGGACAAAATCGTAAGGATTGGTCCATCAAACTGATTGATGCCCTGTGGGCACATGGACCGCCTACAAGACTGTCCTCGGTATGTCTCCATATCGAGTTGTATTTGAAAAACCCTGCCATCTGCCTGTGGAGTTAGAGCACCGTGCTATGTGAGCACTAAAACAACTGAATTTGGACTTAGACAAAGCCGGTGATTTGAGAAAGCTGCAGATATCCGAGTTAGAAGAACTACAAAATGATGCATAAATGACTCCAATCACACCTCCATACCTAGCTTTGCTCGTCCCTGAGCAAAATAAGCAAAAAGAAAAACCTAACTAAATTATTACACCACTTTCGTAGGTGACACGATTGCACTGAGCTCGTGCAACAAGCCGTTAAACCTCTAGGTTACCCTAGAGGAGGAGTATTATCTCCTGAGGGTTTTCAGCGGATTGTACCCACAAAATCCCAAAGAAAAAGAAAATGTCAAAAAAGAGAGAAACATTTTTTTCTTTTTTTCTTTTTTTTATGATCCATTTCCTTCAAGAATTTCGGTAATCTATCGGTTTAGGGTTATTCTAAACTTTTCCTTCTTTTTTATAAGTTTCCAATTGAAATATTGTTTTCAACTTAGGTTAAGTTTTCCAAGAATAGAGAGAAACTGGATTCTGTATCAGGTCTAACACATATACATATGTGTGAGGGATTTTTCTTAAACTTTAGTTCGTTTGTTCACACACACCTTTATATTATTTTTTTCTTTTTTTATATATATATTTTTAGAGTATATATTTACATTCTCTTAGCTTCATTAGGCTTTCTAATTTACCCATGTAGCGAGCCTTTTACCGATGACTCCCAGACCAGATGGTCTTAGGGCACCAGATGAAGATACATCCCTAAGGTTCAAGGTCTCGAGTAAACTAGGCCACGAATGCTAAGGACTCAACCACTTTTAGGCGTGATTGGTTATGCTTCTTAAGGCACAACCAACCAGCTTAATTAGTGATCAAGTTTTATTTATGAATATCTATATATATATTATTTTTTATTTTTTTATATATTTTTTATGTAAACAAAGTCACTAAGTCTTTGATTAATCCCTCAATATGCAAATGTATAGTGTTTAGAAAAAATTCAAAATCTAGCTGTCTTTTCTATTCTTTTCTTTCTTAACCTAAAGATCCAACAAAATTTCTTATTTCGACTTATATTAAGAAATCTTAGCTTAGAATTTCCTTAATACCTAAGATCAAGTTAATTCTTTTCAAAGAAATGGATCAATATTTTTTTATGTTTTTTTTTATAAGAACAAGAAACCTAGAAATCTAAAAGAAAAGGTCTAGAAAAAAAATCCTATGTTAGTAAGAAAAGAGAAACTCCAAGAAATCTAAAAGAAAAAGTCTAGAAAATTCTCATGTTAGTATCTACCCCCCATACCTATTCCATGCATTAACCTCAATGTATGCAAGAAAATATACGCATGAAATAGAAAAAGAAAGGTATCACCCCCGCCTTCGGCTTGGACCAACGGTGGTGCTAGGTCCAGCCGACTGTGATCGCCGCAGACCCTCCTCAATGCGGTCTAGGAGAGATGTTTGCTCCGCAACCTGTTTGCGTAGAAATTTTGATTTGTGGGGCATCGATTTCATGGGACCCTTTCCTCTGTCTTATGGCAACCAATACATTTTGGTGGCCATAGACTACGTTTCTAAGTGGGCTGAGGCTATTCCTACGAGGACAAATGATAACCAAGTTGTCATCAAGTTCTTACGGGAAAACATCATTTCCCGCTTTGGAGCCCCACATGCGATAATTAGTGACAACGGGAATCATTTCTGCAATCGGGCTTTTGAAGCCCTAATGCGGAAGTACTCCATCTCTCATAAATTATCCACGGCCTATCATCCTCAGACGAACGGGCAAGTGGAGGTCACCAACAGACAAATTAAACTGATATTGGAGAAAACTGTTGACAAAATCTTAAGGATTGGTCTATCAAACTAATTGATGCCCTGTGGGCACATCGGACCGCCTACAAGACTGTCCTCGGTATGTCTCCATATCGAGTTGTATTTGAAAAACCCTGCCATCTGCCTGTGGAGTTAGAGCACCGTGCTATGTGGGCACTAAAACAACTGAATTTGGACTTAGACAAAGCCGGTGATTTGAGAAAGCTGCAGATATCCGAGTTAGAAGAACTACAAAATGATGCATAAATGACTCCAATCACACCTCTATACCTAGCTTTTGCTCGTCCCTGAGCAAAATAAGCAAAAAGAAAAACTTAACTAAATTATTACACCACTTTCGTAGGTGACACGATTGCACTGAGCTCGTGCAACAAGCCGTTAAACCTCTAGGTTACCCTAGAGGAGGAGTGTTATCTCCTGAGGGTTTTCAGCGGATTGCACCTACAAAATCCCAAAGAAAAAGAAAATGTCAAAAAAGAGAGAAACATTTTTTTTCTTTTTTTCTTTTTTTTTTATGATCCATTTCCTTCAAGAATTTCGGTGATCTATCGGTTAGGGTTATTCTAAACTTTTCCTTCTTTTTTATAAGTTTCCATTGAAATATTGTTTTCAACTTAGGTTAAGTTTTCTAAGAATAGAGAGAAACTGGATTCTGTATCAGGTCTAACACATATACATATGTATGAGGGATTTTTCTTAAACTTTAGTTCGTTTGTTCACACACACACACACCTTTATATATTTTTTTCTTTTATATATATATATATATTTTTAGAGTATATATTTACATTCTCTTAGCTTCATTAGGCTTTCTAATTTACCCATGTAGCGAGCCTTTTACCGATGACTCCGAGACTAGATGGTCTTAGGGCACCAGATGAAGATACATCCCTAAGGTTCAAGGTCTCGAGTAAACTAGGCCACGAATGCTAAGGACTCAACCACTTTTAGGCGTGACTGGTTATGCTTCTTAAGGCGCAACCAACCAGCTTAATTAGTGATCAAGTTTTATTTATGAATATATATATATATTTTTTTTATTTTTATTTTTTTATATATTTTTTTATGTAAACAAAGTCACTAAGTCTTTGATATTCTTTTCTTTCTTAGCCTAAAGATCCAACAAAATTTCTTATTTCGACTTATATTAAGAAATCTTAGCTTAGAATTTCTTAATACCTAAGATCAAGTTAATTCTTTTCAAAGAAATGGATCAATATTTTTTTATGTTTTTTATAAGAAACAAGAAACCTAGAAATCTAAAAGAAAAGGTCTAGAAAAAAAATCCTATGTTAGTAAGAAAAGAGAAACTCCAAGAAATCTAAAAGAAAAAGTCTAGAACATACCTATTCCATGCATTGTCCTCAATGTATGCAAGAAAATATACACATGAAATAGGAAAAGAAAGGTATCACCCCCGCCTTCGGCTTGGACCAGCGCTGGTGCTAGGTTCAGCCGACTGTGATCGCCGCAGACCCTCCTCAATGCGGTCTAGGAGAGATGTTTGCTCCGCAACCTGTTTGCGTAGAATTTTTGATTTATGGGGCATCGATTTCATGGGACCCTTTCCTCTGTCTTATGGCAACCAATACATTTTGGTGGCCATAGACTACGTTTCTAAGTGGGCTGAGGCTATTCCTACGAGGACAAATGATAACCAAGTTGTCATCAAGTTCTTACGGGAAAACATCATTTCCCGCTTTGGAGCCCCACATGCGATAATTAGTGACAACGGGAATCATTTCTGCAACCGGGCTTTTGAAGCCCTAATGCGGAAGTACTCCATCTCTCATAAATTATCCACGGCCTATCATCCTCAGACGAACGGGCAAGTGGAGGTCACCAACAGACAAATTAAACTGATATTGGAGAAAACTGTTGGACAAAATCGTAAGGATTGGTCCATCAAACTGATTGATGCCCTGTGGGCACATCGGACCGCCTACAAGACTGTCCTCGGTATGTCTCCATATCGAGTTATATTTGAAAAACCCTGCCATCTGCCTGTGGAGTTAAGCACCGTGCTATGTGGGCACTAAAACAACTGAATTTGGACTTAGACAAAACCGGTGATTTGAGAAAGCTGCAGATATCCGAGTTAGAAGAACTACAAAATGATGCATAAATGACTCCAATCACACCTCCATACCTAGCTTTTGCTCGTCCCTGAGCAAAATAAGCAAAAAGAAAAACCTAACTAAATTATTACACCACTTTCGTAGGTGACACGATTGCACTGAGCTCGTGCAACAAGCCGTTAAACCTCTAGGTTACCCTAGAGGAGGAGTATTATCTCCTGAGGGTTTTCAGCGGATTGTACCCACAAATACCAAAGAAAAAGAAAATGTCAAAAAGAGAGAAACATTTTTTTTTTTCTTTTTTTTATGATCCATTTCCTTCAAGAATTTCGGTGATCTATCGGTTTAGGGTTATTCTAAACTTTTCCTTCTTTTTTATAAGTTTCCATTTGAAATATTGTTTTCAACTTAGGTTAAGTTTTCAAGAATAGAGAGAAACTGGATTCTGTATCAGGTCTAACACATATACATATGTGTGAGGGATTTTTCTTAAACTTTAGTTCGTTTGTTCACACACACCTTTATATTATTATTTTCTTTTTTTATATATATATTTTTTAGAGTATATATTTACATTCTCTTAGCTTCATTAGGCTTTCTAATTACCCATGTAGCGAGCCTTTTACCGATGACTCCCAGACCAGATAGTCTTAGGGCACCAGATGAAGATACATCCCTAAGGTTCAAGGTCTCGAGTAAACTAGGCCACGAATGCTAAGGACTCAACCACTTTTAGGCGTGACTGGTTATGCTTCTTAAGGCACAACCAACCAGCTTAATTAGTGATCAAGTTTTATTTATGAATATCTATATATATATTATTTTTTATTTTTTTTATATATTTTTTATGTAAACAAAGTCACTAAGTCTTTGATTAATCCCTCAATATGCAAATGTATATAGTGTTTAGAAAAAATTCAAAATCTAGCTGTCTTTTCTATTCTTTTCTTTCTTAACCTAAAGATCCAACAAAATTTCTTATTTCGACTTATATTAAGAAATCTTAGCTTAGAATTTCCTTAATACCTAAGATCAAGTTAATTCTTTTCAAAGAAATGGATCAATATTTTTTATGTTTTTTTTTATAAGAAACAAGAAACCTAGAAATCTAAAAGAAAAGGTCTAGAAAAAAATCCTATGTTAGTAAGAAAAGAGAAACTCCAAGAAATCTAAAAGAAAAAGTCTAGAAAATTCTCATGTTAGTATCTACCCCCCATACCTATTCCATGCATTATCCTCAATGTATGCAAGAAAATATACGCATGAAATAGAAAAAGAAAGGTATCACCCCCGCCTTCGGCTTGGACCAACGGTGGTGCTAGGTCCAGCCGACTGTGATCGCCGCAGACCCTCCTCAATGCGGTCTAGGAGAGATGTTTGCTCCGCAACCTGTTTGCGTAGAAATTTTTGATTTGTGAGGCATCGATTTCATGGGACCCTTTCCTCTGTCTTATGGCAACCAATACATTTTGGTGGCCATAGACTACGTTTCTAAGTGGGCTAAGGCTATTCCTACGAGGACAAATGATAACCAAGTTGTCATCAAGTTCTTACGGGAAAACATCATTTCCCGCTTTGGAGCCCCACATGCGATAATTAGTGACAACGGAATCATTTCTGCAATCGGGCTTTTGAAGCCCTAATGCGGAAGTACTCCATCTCTCATAAATTATCCACGGCCTATCATCCTCAGACGAACGGGCAAGTGGAGGTCACCAACAGACAAATTAAACTGATATTGGAGAAAACTGTTGGACAAAATCGTAAGGATTGGTCCATCAAACTAATTGATGCCCTGTGAGCACATCAGACCGCCTACAAGAATGTCCTCGGTATGTCTCCATATCGAGTTGTATTTGAAAAAACCCTGCCATCTGCCTGTGGAGTTAGAGCACCGTGCTATGTGGGCACTAAAACAACTGAATTTGGACTTAGACAAAGCCGGTGATTTGAGAAAACTGCAGATATCCGAGTTAGAAGAACTACAAAATGATGCATAAATGACTCCAATCACACCTCCATACCTAGCTTTTGCTCGTCCCTGAGCAAAATAAGCAAAAAGAAAAACTTAAATAAATTATTACACCACTTTCGTAGGTGACACGATTGCACTGAGCTCGTGCAACAAGCCGTTAAACCTCTAGGTTACCGTAGAGGAGGAGTATTATCTCCTGAGGGTTTTCAGCGGATTGTACCCACAAAATCCCAAAGAAAAAGAAAATGTCAAAAAAGAGAGAAACATTTTTTTCTTTTTTTCTTTTTTTTATGATCCATTTCCTTCAAGAATTTCGGTGATCTATCGGTTTAGGGTTATTCTAAACTTTTCCTTCTTTTTTATAAGTTTTCCATTTGAAATATTGTTTTCAACTTAGGTTAAGTTTTCCAAGAATAGAGAGAAACTGGATTCTGTATCAGGTCTAACACATATACATATGTGTGAGGGATTTTTCTTAAACTTTAGTTCGTTTGTTCACACACACCTTTATATTATTTTTTCTTTTTATATATATATTTTTTTAGAGTATATATTTACATTCTCTTAGCTTCATTAGGCTTTCTAATTTACCCATGTAGCGAGCCTTTTACCGATGACTCCCAGACCAGATGGTCTTAGGGCACCAGATGAAGATACATCCCTAAGGTTCAAGGTCTCGAGTAAACTAGGCCACGAATGCTAAGGACTCAACCACTTTTAGGCGTGACTGGTTATGCTTCTTAAGGCACAACCAACCAGCTTAATTAGTGATCAAGTTTTATTTATGAATATCTATATATATATATATATTATTTTTTATTTTTTATATATTTTTTATGTAAACAAAGTCACTAAGTCTTTGATTAATCCCTCAATATGCAAATGTATATAGTGTTTAGAAAAAATTCAAAATCTAGCTGTCTTTTCTATTCTTTTCTTTTTTAACCTAAAGATCCAACAAAATTTCTTATTTCGACTTATATTAAGAAATTTTAGCTTAGAATTTCCTTAATACCTAAGATCAAGTTAATTCTTTTCAAAGAAATGGATCAATATTTTTTTATGTTTTTTTTATAAGAAACAAGAAACCTAGAAATCTAAAAGAAAAGGTCTAGAAGAAAAAATCCTATGTTAGTAAGAAAAGAGAAACTCCAAGAAATCTAAAAGAAAAAGTCTAGAAAATTCTCATGTTAGTATCTACCCCCCATACCTATTCTATGCATTATCCTCAATGTATGCAAGAAAATATACGCATGAAATAGAAAAAGAAAGGTATCACCCCCGCCTTCGGCTTGGACCAACGGTGGTGCTAGGTCCAGCCGACTGTGATCGTCGCAGACCCTCCTCAATGCGGTCTAGGAGAGATGTTTGCTCCGCAACCTGTTTGCGTAGAAATTTTTGATTTGTGGGGCATCGATTTCATGGGACCCTTTCCTCTGTCTTATGGCAACCAATACATTTTGGTGGCCATAGACTACGTTTCTAAGTGGGCTGAGGCTATTCCTACGAGGATAAATGATAACCAAGTTGTCATCAAGTTCTTATGGAAAAACATCATTTCCCGCTTTGGAGCCCCACATGCGATAATTAGTGACAACGGGAATCATTTCTGCAAGCGGGCTTTTGAAGCCCTAATGCGGAAGTACTCCATCTCTCATAAATTATCCACGGCCTATCATCCTCAGACGAACGGGCAAGTGAAGGTCACCAACAGACAAATTAAACTGATATTAGAGAAAACTGTTGGACAAAATCGTAAGGATTGGTCCATCAAACTGATTGATGCCCTGTGGGCACATCGGACCGCCTACAAGACTGTCCTCGGTATGTCTCCATATCGAGTTGTATTTGAAAAAACCCTGCCATCTGCCTATAGAGTTAGAGCACCGTGCTATGTGGGCACTAAAACAACTGAATTTAGACTTAGACAAAGCCGGTGATTTGAGAAAGCTGCAGATATCCGAGTTAGAAGAACTACAAAATGATGCATAAATGACTCCAATCACACCTCCATACCTAGCTTTTGCTCGTCCCTGAGCAAAATAAGCAAAAAGAAAAACTTAACTAAATTATTACACCACTTTCGTAGGTGACACGATTGCACTGAGCTCGTGCAACAAGCCGTTAAACCTCTAGGTTACCCTAGAGGATGAGTATTATCTCCTGAGGGTTTTCAGCGGATTGTACCCACAAAATCCCAAAGAAAAAGAAAATGTCAAAAAGAGAGAAACATTTTTTCTTTTTTTTATGATCCATTTCCTTCAAGAATTTCGGTGATCTATCGGTTAGGGTTATTCTAAACTTTTCCTTCTTTTTTATAAGTTTCCATTTGAAATATTGTTTCCAACTTAGGTTAAGTTTTCCAAGAATAGAGAGAAACTGGATTCTGTATCAGGTCTAACACATATACATATGTGTGAGGGATTTTTCTTAAACTTTAGTTCGTTTGTTTACACACACCTTTATATTATTTTTTTCTTTTTTATATATATATATTTTTTTAGAGTATATATTTACATTCTCTTAGCTTCATTAGGCTTTCTAATTTACCCATGTAGCGAGCCTTTTACCGATGACTCCCAGACCAGATGGTCTTAGGGCACCAGATGAAGATACATCCCTAAGGTTCAAGGTCTCGAGTAAACTAGGCCACGAATGCTAAGGACTCAACCACTTTTAGGCGTGACTGGTTATGCTTCTTAAGGCACAACCAACCAGCTTAATTAGTGATCAAGTTTTATTTATGAATATCTATATATATATTATTTTTTATTTTTTATATATTTTTTATGTAAACAAAGTCACTAAGTCTTTGATTAATCCCTCAATATGCAAATGTATATAGTGTTTAGAAAAAATTCAAAATCTAGCTGTCTTTTCTATTCTTTTCTTTCTTAACCTAAAGATCCAACAAAATTTCTTATTTCGACTTATATTAAGAAATCTTAGCTTAGAATTTCCTTAATACCTAAGATCAAGTTAATTCTTTTCAAAGAAATGGATCAATATTTTTTTATGTTTTTTTTATAAGAAACAAGAAACCTAGAAATCTAAAAGAAAAGGTCTAGAAAAAAAAATCCTATGTAGTAAGAAAAGAGAAACTCCAAGAAATCTAAAAGAAAAAGTCTAGAAAATTCTCATGTTAGTATCTACCCCCATACCTATTCCATGCATTATCCTCAATGTATGCAAGAAAATATACGCATGAAATAGAAAAAGAAAGGTATCACCCCCGCCTTCGGCTTGGACCAACGGTGGTGCTAGGTCCAGCCGACTGTGATCGCCGCAGACCGTCCTCAATGCGGTCTAGGAGAGATGTTTGCTCCGCAACCTGTTTGCGTAGAAATTTTTGATTTGTGGGGCATCGATTTCATGGGACCCTTTCCTCTGTCTTATGGCAACCAATACATTTTGGTGGCCATAGACTACGTTTCTAAGTGGGCTGAGGCTATTCCTACGAGGATAAATGATAACCAAGTTGTCATCAAGTTCTTACGGGAAAACATCATTTCCCGCTTTGGAGCCCCACATGCAATAATTAGTGACAACGGGAATCATTTCTGCAATCGGGCTTTTGAAGCCCTAATGCGGAAGTACTCCATCTCTCATAAATTATCCACGGCCTATCATCCTCAGACGAACGGGCAAGTGGAGGTCACCAACAGACAAATTAAACTGATATTGGAAAAAACTGTTGGACAAAATCGTAAGGATTGGTCCATCAAACTTATTGATGCCCTGTGGGCACATCGGACCGCCTACAAGACTGTCCTCGGTATGTCTCCATATCGAGTTGTATTTGAAAAACCCTGTCATCTGCCTGTGGAGTTAGAGCACCGTGCTATGTGGGCACTAAAACAACTGAATTTGGACTTGCCGGTGATTTGAGAAAGCTGCAGATATCCGAGTTAGAAGAACTACAAAATGATGCATAAATGACTCCAATCACACCTCCATACCTAGCTTTTGCTCGTCCCTGAGCAAAATAAGCAAAAAGAAAAACCTAACTAAATTATTACACCACTTTCGTAGGTGACACGATTGCACTGAGCTCGTGCAATAAGCCGTTAAACCTCTAGGTTACCCTAGAGGAGGAGTATTATCTCCTGAGGGTTTTCAGCGGATTATACCCACAAAATCCCAAAGAAAAAGAAAATGTCAAAAAAGAGAGAAACATTTTTTTCTTTTTTCTTTTTTTTATGATCCATTTCCTTAAGAATTTCGGTGATCTATCGGTTTAGGGTTATTCTAAACTTTTCCTTCTTTTTATAAGTTTCCATTTGAAATATTGTTTTCAACTTAGGTTAAGTTTTCCAAGAATAGAGAGAAACTGGATTCTGTATCAGGTCTAACACATATACATATGTGTGAGGGATTTTTCTTAAACTTAGTTCGTTTGTTCACACACACCTTATATTATTTTTTTCTTTTATATATATATATATATATATATATATATATATATATATATATATATATATTAGAGTATATATTTACATTCTCTTAGCTTCATTAGGCTTTCTAATTTACCCATGTAGCGAGCCTTTTACCGATGACTCCCAGACCAGATGGTCTTAGGGCACCAGATGAAGATACATCCCTAAGGTTCAAGGTCTCGAGTAAACTAGGCCACGAATGCTAAGGACTCAACCACTTTTAGGCGTGACTGGTTATGCTTCTTAAGGCACAACCAACCAGCTTAATTAGTGATCAAGTTTTATTTATGAATATCTATATATATATTATTTTTTTTATTTTTTATATATATTTTTTTTAGAGTATATATTTACATTCTCTTAGCTTCATTAGGCTTTCTAATTTACCCATGTAGCGAGCCTTTTACCGATGACTCCCAGACCAGATGGTCTTAGGGCACCAGATGAAGATACATCCCTAAGGTTCAAGGTCTCGAGTAAACTAGGCCACGAATGCTAAGGACTCAACCACTTTTAGGCGTGACTGGTTATGCTTCTTAAGGCAAACCAACCAGCTTAATTAGTGATCAAGTTTTATTATGAATATCTATATATATATTATTTTTTTATTTTTTTATATATTTTTTATGTAAACAAAGTCACTAAGTCTTTGATTAATCCCTCAATATGCAAATGTATATAGTGTTTAGAAAAAATTCAAAATCTAGCTGTCTTTCTATTCTTTTCTTTCTTAACCTAAAGATCCAACAAAATTTCTTATTTCGACTTATATTAAGAAATCTTAGCTTAGAATTTCCTTAATACCTAAGATCAAGTTAATTCTTTTCAAAGAAATGGATCAATATTTTTTATGTTTTTTTATAAGAAACAAGAAACCTAGAAATCTAAAAGAAAAGGTCTAGAAAAAAAATCCTATGTTAGTAAGAAAAGAGAAACTCCAAGAAATCTAAAAGAAAAATCTAGAAAATTCTCATGTTAGTATCTACCCCCCATACCTATTCCATGCATTATCCTCAATGTATGCAAGAAAATATACGCATGAAATAGAAAAAGAAAGGTATCACCCCCACCTTCGGCTTGGACCAACGGTGGTGCTAGGTCCAGCCGACTGTGATCGCCGCATACCCTCCTCAATGCGGTCTAGGAGAGATGTTTGCTCCGCAACCTGTTTGCGTAGTCGAATCTGCCCCCGAAATATCTTCTTCATGCCTCGCCAAATGGTAGTCATGACGGCGCGTGAATCAGCGGGGGGTCCTGATGCCAAAAAGCCGACTCATCCTCCTCCTCTAAAAGTTCTTCCGAAGAGGACTCCACAGGGACATCCTCGGATTGGACACTAGGAGTCCATACCGCATGAAGACAACTATTGTAAGCGCTAGTCGCCCTCTCTTGTGCAACGAACACCCTATCATATGAGTCAAAAACTGCATCTGGTAAGAAAGTCCTACACAGACGAGTGATCAAAACTGGGTGCGAGTACTTTGCACCGCGGGTGCGGGAGGAGTTGGTGATGAGACTATGAAAATGATCTAGTTAATACAGATAGTGTGCTCGCTACCGAGTCATCAGGTCGTGTATAATCTGCAGCACCGGCCTGTTAAAGGCGATTGTGTGGTCCAGTCCTAAAATATTGCGTTGAATCTAGCGACCAACGCAATGTATATTTCTAAAGGTAGTACTAGTTTTGAGCCCCCTATCTTGTTCCGTACAGCGAGCCTCCATGACAGTCATGTAATCGATTAAAGGTAGGTTCGCTATGATGTGGGTTGCAAGGACATGTGTGAATTCTTCCAATAGAAGAAGCGTGACAATAATATCCCCAATGGGCATGTGCACCAAGATTTGATATGTGTCAAAGTTTACAGAGGCGTGATCTATGGAAGTGTAGAAAAGCTTGACGAGCTCAGGACAGTAATAAGCCTCGTGATCTGAATTATCATATATCAATGCATACCAATCCCACGCACGAAGACGATCTAAAAATATATGCCCATAACCATTCACATCGCTTAGTATTCTAGCAAAATCTTTTTCAGCGAAAATAGATGGTGCCATGAGGAATAAAGGAAGCAATTTATAGGAAGCTGAGAAGGACGAAATCCCCAAATTGCCCAAATGAAAACTAGGAATTTACAACCCTAGGTTATTTAGAAAGAAAAGGGACATATATAACTTATTGTAAAGGTGATAAATATAAATAAAAGAACAAATATGTCAAGTCATGAATTTCAGCCATGACATAAAGCGAGAAACTGGCTGGAAGGGGAACTTGTGCGGTTTCTTGAGATAGTTGTAAAGGAAAAGCGATGGTAGCAACGCTAGTGCACAGGAGCTAGTTGGTGTTGATGTCAAGAGAGTTGGCAAATTTTAGTGTCATGGCTATTATAAAGTGGTAGATAAGAAGGTGAGTATGCAAGTCTTAGAGGATTTCAAAAGAGTGCTCAGAGAGGTCGAAGATGGTCTTGATGAGGGGATCATAATGTGAAGGGACATCAATTTGATTGTCTAGAGATGAGGCGATTGAAAAGTATTGCTAGTGGGGAGATGGAGAACTATGAGTTTGATGGAATTAGCATGGAAAGAAAGAGGCATTATTAATATTTCCGGAATGCTCTTTCATTAGTCCTTCGTCCTTCTGAAGCGGAGAAGAAAGGAGTGAGTGCAGAGAGGTGAGCAGAGAAGGAAGGAGAGGAGGGGATAGCTTGATTCGCCCAATTAAAGAAGGGAGGGGAAAAAAGGATAAAAGACCATGTGCGAGTATGGGGAGGAAAAGAGAAAAAAAAGCCATGAACGTATTATTTCCTATATCGTAGTGAAAGTGCACAACAAAGTTGGCCACATTCAATCCATGTACACATCCATGTACACACATACATTCTACGTAAGTAATTGTATATACCTACATACATATCACAAACATGTACATTTAATCCGTATATGTTTACACACACACTCTCAAATAAAAACACACATATGTTTCTATTTATATGTTCATATATCTACACACACACATGTATGTACACATATATAAACAAACAAATATACACAAATATATATACACAACTGATTACCACTATAACCATACCAGTTAGTTGAAGAAAATGACATGTTATTGGATGAGGTGAGACCATGGATCGATACAAAATCACACACTGATGAGTTTTAGGACAGAGGAATCCAATAAATGTATAATAAACTATTGTAGCTTCACAAAAAGAATTCAATTGAATTGATAGCCGAATAATAATTGTTCTAATCAAGATGGTGCAAAGTGATTAATTTCATAATGTCTTGGAAATTATCCAATAAATTTGAGAGATAAATAAAAATATATTCAAAGAACTGAAGTGTACAGTTGTAGGCAGAAAGATGTTTCTAATAGATAAGCAATAAGTTCAAAATGTAAAACTAGAATGTTAGATGTATATTTTGTGAACATGAGGGAAATAAATTAAGAAGACTACAGTATGCTTGGAAGTACTTGAAAGTTGCAGCTAATAATGATGGTGTAGAAAATAGTGTAGTCATGAGCAATGAAGGTAGGAGCCTAATATGATGAGTAGCTCAAATACATAAGAAAGATCAAGAGGAAAGACCGAAGAGAATATTGTGTAATTTATAGAATATAGTCAAAAGTTGATGATGGAAGTGCTAGATAGGACCAATTGAAGAATGCTTCGTGTTTAATTACAACCAAGGATGATCAGTATAATTTAATCATGTATATGTTAAGAGGAAGATAATGAAAGATACATTAAGTAAGCATCAAACTTCCTTGCAAACCAAGAAACAGGGAGAAAGAAAACTTAAAACCTCTAACTAATCCACAAGAAAATTGTATCACAATCCTAGTGTCCAAACCTTAGAGCCAAGTATTCCAGGCCTCAAACTCTATAAACTTGTAATTCTCTAGTTTTATTTACACAATCCCTAAAGCTCACAGTTCACTGGATCTGTACATGCAAAATTGTTAGGTATTCTAAAGATGTGGTCATACAATCCTTGGTAGATCGCAGTAGTATCTAACAGCTATTTGAAACATAAATTTAAAGCACAAGAAAGTAATGCATGTTATCCAGTAGATAATAAAAGGATAAATCAATAACATAAACAACAAATGGGATGACACTAGCTATTCATACCACTGAGGTGCAATCTGATATGATAAGCCACTTATGTTCTGTCGAACCACAATAGTTATGATCGTAATAGGACCTGCATCATATTAGTCAACTTCAGATTTCATGAGTCTCACAATAATACATAGGTAAGCACTGCATGGGCAAATTTCGGATACCACAAATAACAAATAGTCAAACAACATTTCTCAAAGTCTTGACTAGAAACTCAGCACAATCAAACTTAAAGAGTAATCAATGCACAAAGCAATTTGATAAGGATTCAATGAACATAACATTTCAACTAGTACAAAAACAAGAAACTAAAAGCAAACAGCAATTCCACCAGATGATTGAAAACCCAACCTACTTATTTGTTAACAGTATGGTCTGGATTATAAATTTGTCTCTGCAATACAAATTGGCCTTGGAATCAGGGAATCAGGGTCCAATCCTATAATACAAATTGGTCTTGGAAGAATTGAACTTGACAAACCGCTAAAAAATGATAAAATGTATGCCTAGTGTCTTTTCAATAGTTAAGTTAATTTCAACAGACTATAGACAATAATTAACTAAAGAAACTCCTTTGAGATGCCACAACGAAATAGCATTTTCAACAAATGTTGGCCCAATATATAGGCCAAGGCCACATAATAGGCTTAATATGGTATTAGATGGGGCCTTTAGACCTTTGGTGAATATATACCGGTTGTTGGTTTACTTCAAAAATAGCATACGAGATGACCCATACACCAACATAGATTCTTAGACATCCCAAAAGCCATGGATGCTCGAAGTAACGTATAGAATGAAATTCTGATTTATTTTAATTCAAAAATGCATGTCTAAGTAGCATTATAGTTTTGATAACAAAGTGGTGTGATGGCACCACCGGTGGCATCTAAGTTGGAAATACATGAGGAAGATTAAATATCAATGAAATCTAATGTACTTTTGTGTGTTAGAATAAAACACCTTATCCTGGTAGTCAACCTTCTTTGAGACATAAAAAACTAAATGGGCAACAAAACTAGGTCGCGCAATTTAGTAAGCAGAAAGGTGAAGTAATTGGCAATTTATTGGGGTTGCCTTCAGGGACAATAGAGGGGGATCCTAGTTTTATATATCCTTCTCAAAGGGGGAAAAAAAACAGAACAATATCTTCAACATGGTCTTATGTCCAGAAGATTCATTTTAAAATGATGGAAACCAATCCAAAAAGGTGCCAAGGGTCATACAAGGGCCGCAGCCAAAAAAAACTAAAATCTTTCAGTTTATTCTAACATGACGATGGAACTAAGATTCTAATGATGAAAGAGGATTATACACGGAAAATAGAGGGGAATCCTAGTTTTATAGATCCTTCTCAAAAGAAAAAGAAAACAGAACAATCTCTTCAACATGGTCTTATGTCCAGAAGATTCATTTGAATCTGATGGAAACCAATCCAAAAAGGTGCCAAGTGTCATGCAAGGCCAGCAGCCAAAAGAAAAAACTAATCTTTCATTTTCCCCTAACATGATGATGGAACTTAGATTATAATGATAATTCTTAGACAATACTAGGTTTCCATTCAAGCTAGGTAGAAGGTTAAACTTAAACATAAGCTAGTTAATTTAGATTTTGGGTCTAGTTCATCCAACAAGAACCAAAAAGGAAGGGGAAGAAGGAAGGTTGGTAGTAAATTGTAATTTATTTAAAAGCCAAGCCAAAATCTAGACTGGAGCTGTTGAAATTATTAGTACAAACTTTGTGAATGGTTCAGAGTGAGAACAAAAGCAAGTTCTCGAAAGCAAGTTTTGGAGTACCTCCTGAGAAGGCCCAGTATTGGGATTGAGGATCAAGTTTTCCGAAAATGATTTTTACTGTAAAATCATGAGTTTTTTCAACACAGAAGCAACATAATATTACACATGACACCATTCAAAAAACTATCAAATATGCAAATCTTTAATAAAGGTTTGTCCAATGAATAACTGTGAACGCATGCAAGCATTGTGGAAACAGGCTACTTGACCAGCCAATCAACAAAATAGAAGCCACATGAGGGATTATAACTTGAGTTAATTATAATGTTCCCAGAGATCCCTAAAGTTTCCAACAAGAGACTATCTACATGCACCTACATTGATTACTATGTTAACGACACTCTTATTTGAAGATTAAATTTAAAAGTTAACCCCAATAACTCCAAACAATGGCCTATATATTGATGACTCTTATACATCAAATTCCCAAGGAAAGGCCAATTTCCTTGCCCAATAATAATTATAATGTCAAGTTTCTTTAGTCCACAAGACTGTGTGTATATTCAGGATATATGGAAGGGCTGAAGGCCCCAAAGGAGGAAATTTCCTTAAACCTTGCCCAACAAGTATGTATGTGTTACTTATCCATTTGTTTTCCTCTGCACCCAGTATTTGGATCTCTTAGTGGGTAATTTTCATAATCAGTCACAGCAAATTAGAACACAATCATGTTCATATGAATTTCTCCATCAAAAAATGCCCAAGACATCTGATTGGTAATGGGAACCACAAGGTTCTTGATCGACCTTAAGGAGAGGCTTTAGACCTCATAAACAACTAATTGAATTGATGCTTGCCATTTCAAGTCCAGTTCATGGCCTATGAGATTGAAGTCTGTGGCCCATGTCTTTAGAAACATGGCCAAAATTTATTTTATTAATTCTAGAACAACAAACAACACGATTAGCAAAAAAAATTAAAAAAACAACCAACACATCCTTTATCCCAAAACTTTGTAATTGACTAAGGAAAACTTTTATCCATTCAGTTCTGTTAATGGCTGTTTCTTCTGTTAAATATATTAAGACTTGTGAGGCCGGTGACTTGAATGAAATTGAAAGTGCATTAAACTACTCTCTGTAAACATCTTAAATCACTTTAAAATAGCTTTTTGTACTTGTGGATTTATAAATATTCAGTTATTCCAAGAGCTCAATTGTAATCTTCAACGTCAATTTATCTTGATAAATATTGGCTTCAAGCAACAAAATTTCATCCTAGAGTGGCTATTCCTACTATTGACTACTTAAAATTTTCATGTAGTGAGTAACGAAAGAAAGAAAGAAAGAGGATCTCTTTTGACAGAAAAGGTTAAATAGAATAGCCACCAGAAATTATTCATAATTTCTAGGAAAATGTTCCTTTAACCAGCTTATGTAACAAGGCACTAGTACATCATTCTGTTTCCACCAATCAATATGGCTTATTTCATCATTTAGAAAAACAATACCAAACTACAAAAACACTCACAACTGAAAAGAACCAACCAAAAAGAAAAAAAGATAAAAGAAACTCCAATCTTTATGAATTCTACACTATAACTACTGAATTTAAAAGAAAACCAGATGTAATGTGCCCAAAAATACAGGAACAAAAATAGTGTGAAAAAATTGGGACATCAAAAATAAAAGGTGAACAAACCAGCCAGTCCTAAAATGGCTTAGTACATATCCTAATCATGTAAATATTAGAAGTTTTAGTCAAGAACATAAAATTATAATTATTTTAGACAATGAATGAATTGAATCTTTTTTCTCGAATTATTTTCTGAAGTCTGAGTGAAAAATTCAGGTAGGGATTAGCAATGGGTCAGGTTCACATGAGATACAGGGAAGAAGCAACTTGATCAAACATGATAATGACTTCTCATTTATAATGACTTCCTATAGACTTATTTAAAATATGCGTGTAGTCCATTGGGCAGGAAGAACCACTTGTGACAACAATAAAATGCAATGAGGATTTTTCAGTTCCAAAAGGAATAATCAAAAAAATGAAATGCTACTTTCATGAGTTAAAACATGCATAGACAAATCCAAGGAAGAAGGAAGAAAAATTATGCTTAAACTGAAAATAAAGAAAATATGTTCAGAAATAGACTTTGTTAATCATCCATTGCTACTCGCTAAAATTGGGGAAATAGATTGACTATTATTAACACAGGTCATAATCAGAAACTAACCTTGTCATTGAATTGCAATTGATTCCCCCATGAATTCTGTTCTTTTGCAGACATTGTTACCAAAACACCTCATCTGCTGGGCTTGGAACATAAAAAATGATACCCGGATCAGATTCAGGAACCCAAAGCATTTGTGTGAAAATTAAACCAATTAAAGAAATAAAATCAAGAACGCAAGCATTGCGAGGGGAAGACAAAGAAGACGAACCCAATATGGAAAGAACAGAATAAAACAAAAACACAACAGAATAGAACATAAAACAGAAATAGAAATGAAATTGTCAATCTTTACTTATTTAAACCGTGAAAATTACCTTAATTAACAATTGGATCGGTGGAATCATCAAGCACTTGAACAAAGATTCGATCGGATGCGATGAGCGGCCACGTTCAGCTATTAACATCGACCCTTCAAAAAGGAACAATCAACATCCACAGATGTCTCCAGCCAACGCAAACAAACGAAATCACAAGAAGAAGAAGAGATGAAGAAGAAAGAAGAGAAGGGAACAGAAAAATGACCTTTTGATTTCGATGGACATAAGGATTTCTTCCCACCTCTAGATCATCGGCGATCACTGGCGCCTTGATTTCCTTGCATCCAGATCGTGAGAAAGGGGTCAATTTCTTCTTGATTTTGGGTTAGCGTTTAGGGTTTTGGATGTGGGGCTTTGGGTTTCTGAGAGAGAGCAACCGGTTTAAAAGAGGGTATTTATTAATGAAGCTGGGCGAGGCATTAATCTAACGGTCCGCTTAATAGCTTAAGGGGTAAGCTAACAGTCTCTCACCGAATCAAACTTGGACAGATTTCAAATCAGAGGCGGTGTTGAGCCCAACAGCTATTTTTGAATTTCTATTTCGAAGTTTTTAGCACATACGGGCTTTTAGTTTTTGAGAATTACATATTTCTATATCTAACGTTGTGTTTTTGAATTGTTTTTGCAAATATACTCTTTTGTCAACCGTTATTCAGTGAAAAATGTATTTATGCTCAATTTTAACAAATTAAATCATATTCAAACTAATTATTATGTTTTACAACATGAAATCTTAGCTCTATTGCATCAATATATTTGTGCTATTTTATAATCATGTGTCTTCAATATTATAATGCATATTAATTTTTGTTTAATTAACTAGTACAATTATTTCTTGTTAAAGTGGCATTGAGGTTGATTACTAAATAGTTATTTTCTTATGTTGCAAAAATTAAGTAAAGAATACTTTGATTTCTTAAAATTTATTTACTCAATTATCATTGACTTATAATTGATAAAAGGACATGTTTGCAAAAGTCATCTATGGAAATATATATACATAAGGCGAGGTCAAATATGTTAATTTCTCAAAAAATATATTGGTATATATTTTAAAACCACTATTTCTTTTTAAAGAAAGATCGCAGCCCAAAGTCTTGAACTTGAGAACTCATAATATAACCACGTGTTTTTACCGCTTGCTAGTTTTGAATTAAAATCTCTCATAACCCAACAACATGTGTTTACCACTAAGTCACGTCTTAGTGACACGGTGGTTTAGACTTATGAGTTTAGTAGTTCGTTTACGGCTACTAGATAAATGTGGAAAAACTCAAAATCGTCTAAGTTTTTTAGATGATCAAAATAACGTAGATCCATTTCAACAGAGTAGATTGCTAAAATGAATAGGGATTTCAACATATATGCCCTTTATTTTTAATACTAATTTTTTTACTTAATTTATTTGTATTTCCCCATATCTCCTTAATGTTTTTAGTATTTGTATATATGCCTTTAGGTTAGCTCAAAGTTAGCGAACCCAGTTAATAAAGATTCACAACAAATTAAATCACATACAATACACATAACTAGCTATCTTAGATGTAGTTCTTATCTCTCTATTTTCCCCTCTCATATATTTTTCTCCCTTTAGTGTAGGTCCTGCTGTCAAGTTTAGACCCATCACCGGGATTATTTTGATATATATTGGCTGATCTCTACTGGCCCTACGAGCTTTGGGTATTGATAGAGGATTCATTGACATGGAAGGCCGTGCATGAAAATGGCTCTGCACCCTATGTGATCCTATAGGCAAATTTAACAAATTACAATCAAGAACTCCAGAAGAACTTTGAATTTATTTACTGATGAGGCCCTTTTAAAGCATTCATAAGCATGAGAATATCGATTGAGCTTGAGAATATTTGACTATGTCAGGTATTGTTGACATAACTTGTTTTCAATTTTGGAAGCAAGCTTTAACTGAGAGATCTTTTATAAAAAGAAAGTGAGTGGATAAAGAAAGAGATCTCATGGTGTTTATAATGAAAAACCATTCGATAAAATTTACTAATAGCAAAAGAGTACTTTTGTATTTATGTTATTTCTACCACGTCTATTACATGTTTGTGTGTGTGTGTGTGTGTGTGTGTGTTTATGTATGTATGTATATGAGAAAAATGTATGTCTGATGACAACCTAATGGAGTTTATCAGCTGGATTAAGGGGCAACATCTGAGCCTCAGATCTGTGTTGAGAGCTGTGTAAGATCACCTAGAGGGGGGTGAATAGGTGATGGCTAATCTAAAGGTCACTTATGAACAAATAATGCGGAATTAAAACTAGTTGACCAAATTAAAGCTTCTTATTAATTTAACACTTATGTATAACAAGAGTGTTGCCGAATTCCTTGCGAGGCTCTGGACAAGCTCCTCTAGATTCCCCTTGAATGGGTTGAGGTGCCGCGTTGGCTTTCTTGGTTGAATACTAGTGTTAACAACAATCCCACGCAATTATATATCAATTAAGCACAAGGGTATATATCATGCATATATAAGATGAACACAATGAAAGTAAATGCAAGATATAAAAGAGACAAAGAGAGAGAGAGGGAAGAGTAAGCAATCGCAAACACAAAGGGTTTGTTTCGAGGTTCGAGCACACTTGCTCTACATCCCCGCCTTCGACACACGAAGGATTTCCACTATGTAAGATCCCACGGATCTCTCCTCGGTGCCGTACACCTACAAACCTCGGACTCCCAAAGTCCCGTACACACGCAAGTCCACCGACTCGCCGAGGCCGTACCTCAACCAAAGAATTCACAACGAACTCCAACCACAACGAGCACACTTGCCCGCTTCCTCAAAGAACAAAGAAAAATCTCTTTGATGATCACAACACTTGATCACCTAAAGAGCACTCTCACTACAACACACCTATAGGAATATCTAGCAATGAATAGCTCAAGTGTGGTGTGAGAAAAACAAGGAAGAAAGCTATGGAGGAAAACTCAAGAATCACTTTTACACTCTTAGTAAAAACTCTTCCTTTTGATTGGAAGTATTTGCACTAAATTTTGTGGAGAAACTCTTCTAAAAGTATCAGAAAAACTGCTCAAGAAATCTCCAAATCTTCTTCTAAAAACAAGTGACAAGACCCCTTTTATAGGGCTGCCAGAAAATAGAGCCGTTTGGGCTCTGTCAGCGTGTCGGTCGACCGCCGGTCGACCGGCCAACGGTCATATTTCTGACCGTTGCAGCACGTCGGTCGACCGGCGGTCGACCGATCTCCTGGAATGAACTGTCGGTCGACCCAGCGGTCGACTGGACATTTCCAGAGAGCAAACTCTCTGGATCGGTCGACCGCCCAGTCGACCGGTCCACTGTGCTGACAACGTGCACGGTTCTGTGCACGTCGGTCGACTGGACAGTCGACCGGACCTTGCTTCGGTCGACCGCCCGGTCGACCGACTCAGCCTGTCAGTCAGTTTCCAGGTCTGAAATCAGAATAAAAAATCTTATATAAAAATCCTAAAAATACATAAAAATTCTACAAAAATAGTTTTACCAAATACTACTTGAAAGAACAAACATGCTTGCACAAAATCAAGGCATGTTATGATGTTTTGGTCTATTTTTGTAACTTGGAAATATTAGCTCAATAACTAAAAGGTATTTTTCCAAAACATGTTTTTCCAAACTTGTTTTTCTAAATCTTCATCAAATACAAAAACAAGATAATTGAGTTCATTTTAAAGCATAGTGTGTATGGATATGATCCACTACACAATCAATATGAAATATCTATGTTTTTGAAGTCTAGTATATAACTTGGTTTTGGTTAAAGAATATACATGATAGAAATACCAAAAACCAACAAATATTTTGTCTCAAAGAAAATCTTTTCTACTCTAGAAATCTTTTACTAAATAAAAATTCTTTTCTAAAAAGAAATTTTATGAAATCAATTAAATCAAGAGTTCTATCAAGAGTGTGTGTGTGTGTGATATAACTTGAGCAATCACCAACTATCTATCCTTTACATTTTTACTAAAAACAAAAATACAAATTCTATACCTAGACCCAAGTCTTCAACTTCTTGAAGTCTTCACTTGAAGGCTTCTCATCTTCTTGACTTGGTCCAAGCTTGATCCAAAAACTCCTTGGATCACAACATGCAAGCTCCAAATCTTGTTCTTTAATCCTTTGTTGAGCTATGCACCTACTAAGATCTTGATCATGAATCTGTCACTAATTAAACACAAGATCATTAGTAACTATAACTACATGAGTTGATCATCATCAAAACTAGGGTGAAGGGCCTTTGGGCCAACAATCTCCCCCTTTTTGATGATGTTGATGATGGACAAAACTGGCATGGGTTATATATGCATGGATTAAGTTAAAGCTTCAAAGAAGCTCCCCCTTAACTCATGCATAATAAATAAGCAATAGATATTCAATGAAGCACATGACATGTATGCAATGTAGGAGATGCAATCATATAAATCAAATCATAAATCAAATCTTTTGCTCCTAATTACAAGACAAACATATATGCATAAATACAAATCTTACTCCCCCTTAAGTAAGAACAAATACTCTCCCCTTAAGTAAGGAAATCATGAAATCATGCATATAAAATCACAAATTCTTCTCCCCCTTTTTGTCAATCATCAACAAAGGGTTCAAAGAAGAATACATCAAACAAATTTTTCTCCCCTTAAGGAAATCAAGGAGGGTAAATACAAATTAATCAATAAAATTTATATGCGATATAAATTCATGAAGAGGAAGACGTTAAGTTAGCTTCCCGACACATATACATTACATGAAAGAGGGATGACAAGCCCTAATTCACATAACGTATAATATGTCATGCATAAGAGGAGATGTGAAGCTCCCCCTACACACGTATATCATATAAAGAAGAGTTGTCAATCTCCTCAATTTATAATATACTCAACATGAATCTATATGTAAGAGAGATGTTAAGCTCTCCTTGCATATAGACAATACAAATCAAAATTTTGAATTTTCTTATGAAAACAAAATTTTGAAATATCTTAAAATACAATATTTTCTTTTAAGGTACCAAATGTAGAACAACCAAATTTTGAATTTTGATACCAATTATGAAATACAATGCATAAGCTTGAAGATAAATAAGATTTGAAGTAAGCTTAGCATTAACAACTTTGTGCTTAAAAATATAAGAGTCAATTTTAGCTAAAGCACAAGTACAAATCATATATATGTATGAAAAGAGTATATCAATTGAAGTAGATACATACATATATGAAAGAACAAAATATGAGTATATACAACAAGAGTCAAATTGATACCAATTGAAATATCCAATGATACCAATTGAAAAGTAAGCATAAGTGTATACATCATATAATCTACCATATGAAGAATTCGAACTAGTTAAATGAACTTGTTTTAAGAACTAGTACGAGATCCTTCCATCAAGGAATAAGTTTAAAAGTTTTCATGAAAGATCAATGAAACACAAGGCACTAAAAAGCACTCTATCCATAAAGTCCATATCAAAAAGAAGTGAGTGTGATAGTGTTATGTGAAACATGGTATCATGAAAATTAGCAATAAAACTCAATATTCCTTAAAATCATAAATTTTGAAATACGAAAATCATCACAAATTTTAATATATGAAAATCATCAAAATTATATTTCATAGCATATGTTGTTTTGACAAGACATTAAGTATACATACATATCCCCAAAATACAATTGAGTCCTCATAAATAGATTTGCATGAAAAGCAAATGACTCAAGGGTTATCCATGTATATTTTAATGTTTTGGCAAAAGAAACTTATACATGAAATGAAATCACATGATCAAAACATAATCCAATTGGGAATACAAGTTTAAGAATGTAATGATCATCAACACAAGGCTATACTAGTACATCTAATAGGCACAAATAAGCATTCAACCCAATCATATATAGATTTATTTGTGGTCCATAAGGTGTACAAGTATAATCCAAGTGTTGACAAATACTAACATCTAAACTAATATTCAATACAATGTAGCATCAAAATTTTGAAATCACAGAAGAATTTATCATAAAAATAGAATCATGTGCAATACTTGAAGAATAGATAACTAGTTTAAATAAATTTTGACAAACTAGTTAAAGATCCTTCATAATAAAAAATCATATGTTTTCATGAATAATACTAAATACATAAAAGTTCAAGCACTCATATTCCATAAAGCTCCAAATTATATATTTTCTTAAAGATAGAGTGTTCAAAGGTTATGTAAATAGTATCTACTGAAAATAGTCATAGAAGTCCAAATCAAACATGACTAAAATTTTATTTAACAACACACAAAAATCATTTGTATCAAAACAAATCAAAAAAATTTACATGGTATATGTATGAATTATACAAATCCAACAATATGCATACATATCCCAAATATTAAAAGAGTCTATTAAATGTTTGCATGAAGGAAGAGACTCACGGGTATACATGATATTATTAGATTTGAATTAAACATGCATATACATGAAGTAAATCACTAAAATAGGTAAAACATGTATAAAAGAGAATCATCAAAACTAGTCTTATACATATGCATAAAGTGGATACAAATGAGCATGAAGTTCAATCATATATATGAGTCAATTGTATTTCACTATACATCTATGTATGAATACAAGTTTTGAAATATTCTACATCTAAGCATGTAAATACCACATGAAGCACAAATCAAACAAAATCATGAACATGCTATGAATGTATGAAATAAGTAAAAGCATGTATATAAAAATAGGAGTTAAGAAATTGTTACCAACTTCAAAGCTCCAAGCATGGTGATCTTTTCCACCATAATTCCCTGATAGCAATGCATCTACAAGAGTGTCCATCATATCCATTGCATTCGCTACCCAAGGCACAATCCTCTCACGTTTTGTGAGAGCCCTCACTACATCAAAATCAAAAGGTGGGGGTTTTGGTACCCATGTTTTCTTGGTCTTTGGAGTTAGCATTGTTGTAAGGAACCAAAATTTATTATACTTAGCAAAATATAGATATGGTTTCTTATCAAAACAATATTTTGCTAGATGGCCTTTGCGGCCACAATATGTACAAATGTACACCTTAGCATGATGTGTATGAGTGTGATTGTGATCGTGTTGTGCACCATAAGCATGATGTGTATGTGCATGAGCATGAGGAACTTGTTTCTTTGAAACAAGGATTCCAACTTAGAATGGTTAAATGCACACGAGTTCAAAGTTGAACTCAAATTATTCATCTTATTTTTCATATTCTTAATCTCATTAGATTTGGCATGAAAAGCATGATGAGATGAAGAATCATTTTTCTTTTTCTTCTTAGCAACAAAATCTTTCTTTTTCAACAAATTTTCTTTTCAAAGTGATATTTTCTTGAAAAATATTTCTTTTTTTTTCTACATAGCTATCGTTATCCTTCAAATAGTGTTCCTTTACACAAATCATTTAATTTAGACATGAGGGAAACATTTTCATTTTTCAAGTCTTCATTTTCCTTTTCTAAACATGCAAGTTTATTTCTAAAAGAATCATTTTCTACATGCATGCAATCAATGTTCTTTTCAAATCTTATTATTCTTTTCTAAGCATGCAATGTTATCTCTACATGAATCATGTTCATTATGCATGCAAGCAATGTCATTTTTCAAAATTTTATTTTCTTTCTTAATTATGTCATATCTTTCAAGCAATAATTGGCATAAAGAATTTAGCTCATCATATGAATACTAGCATCCTCATCATCGGATTCGGTATTTACCTCAAGGGGGTCATCCCCTTGGACCATGTAGCACTTGTTGGAGGTGTCGCTTCCCACATCCGAATCACTCCCCGCAAGGTATTGTCATTTTCGCCAAGGGAGATGAGGGTGTTCCAAACTACAAAGCCATATCAATATTAGCAACCCTAAATAAGTAATCATCATTAGGGTACTCTTCAAAGCATTTAGGGCTTTTATTAGCCTAAGATTCTTACCATCTATACAATAAGCATTATTAGTAGTGGCAAGATATACATTATAACCTGGGCTTTGAGGAATAATGACATCTTAACCTTCCAAGTTTGGATGTTAAGGATGTCAAAGGTGGGTGGTGACATAAAGTCCATGGTGAGGTGTGTGTGTACAAAAATATTGTGATTAGCCCAAATGTAGGATCTTTAACTCTTAGGTGTTAGACCCTTATCAAGAGCACTAGCTCTGATACCAATTGTAAGATCACCTAGAGGGGGGGTGAATAGGTGATGGCTAATCTAAAGGTCACTTATGAACAAATAATGCGGAATAAAACTAAGTGACCAAATTAAAGCTTCTTATTAATTTAACACTTATGTATAACCAGAGTGTGGCCGAATTCCCCCTTGCGAGGCTTCTGGACAAGCTCCTATAGATTCCCCTTGAATGGGTTGAGGTGCCGCGTTGGCTCTCTTGGTGAATACTAGTGTTAACAACAATCCCACGCAATATATATAAATTAAGCACAAGGGTATATATCATGCATATATAAGATGAACACAATGAAAGTAAATGCAGATTATAAAGAGACAAAGAGAGAGAGAGGGAAGAGTAAGCAATCGCAAACACAAGGGTTTGTTTCGAGGTTCGAGCAACTTGCTCTACATCCCCGCTTCGACACACGAAGGATTTCACTATGTAAGACCCACCGGATCTCTCCTCGGTGCCGTACACCTACAAACCCTCGGACTCCCAAAGTCCCGTACACACGCAAGTCCACCGACTCGCCGAGCCGTACCTCAACCAAAGAATTCACAACCGAACTCCACCACAACGAGCACACTTGCCCGCTTCCTCAAAGAACAAAGAAAAATCTCTTTGATGATCACAACACTTGATCACCTAAAGAGCACTCTCACTACAACACACCTATAGGAAATCTAGCAATGATAGCTCAAGTGTTGTGTGTGAGAAAAACAAGGAAAGAAAGCTATGGAGGAAAACTCAAGAATCACTTTTACACTCTTAGTAAAAACTCTTCTTTTGATTGGAAGTATTTGCACTTAAATTTTGTGGAGAAACTCTTCTAAAA